>JAPPVO010000036.1:151016700-151214389 GCA_030407325.1 Camellia japonica | reverse complement strand
CTGCGAATGAGAAATTGGCTAGGGATCAGAGTTTTGCTCTCAAGTGCATACTGAAGTATCAGATCTCAAGGAACAACACTCCTCTGCCTCCAGTTTCGAATTCAGTTGCTGGAGAAGAAAGCTCAACTTGAGGGGAGCTAGCTGCAGTAAACCGAGCCTTGGTTCGAACTGACACTAAACTGCACATCACCAACCAAGAGCTGGCTGATCGAAAAGAGGACATGGCTGCAGCTATCCAACTGTTTCCAGCACTTAGCAGTAAGAAATCTATTGTACAAAAACAATTAAGACATTGTAATGATTTCTGGGCCAATTTGTGGCGCAATGTACTTGATTCTTTATAAAAGAACAAATTTTGTCTTATCATTCGAGCAGTCTTGTGTTTTGTATGTTTATGTTATCCCTTGTGTTTCCCAAATGGTTGGAAAATAAGGCTTCAAATATCTACCATTGATCTTTTTGGATGTACATACCCATTCAAATTTCTTAAATGGTAGGCCCCAAAAGGCAGAACTCTATGAATTTGATATGGTCCTTCCCAGTTAGGTGACCATTTGCCAAACTTATGGCTTTTAATTCCTATTGGGAGTATTGTCTTCCATACCAAATCACCTTCATCGAAGCCAATGTGTTTGACTCTCTTGTTGTAATTCTTAGCTGCTTTCTTCTTTTGGAAAAGGATGCTATTTAATGCCAATATTCTGGCTTCATCTATGCCCTCTAACTCCAAGCACATACTTTGATGGTATTGCTCAGGATCTAACTGATCTTGACATCTTACCCTCAAGGATTTAACATTAATTTCTACAGGTAGAACTGCATCATGCCCATATACTAAGGCATAAGGAGTAACTCCTGTGCTTGACCTTGGGGAAGTTCTGTAAGCCCACAAAAACATCCAACAGAAGGTTATGCCAATCCCTAGGATTATCCTCCACAACCTTTTGTATACCTTTTTCAAGGATTTATTGGATGACTCAGCTTGACCATTGGCTTGTGCATAATAGGGTGTGGAATTAACAAGGCTAATTCCAAATTCTGCTACAAAGGACTTCACCAATTCCCATCGAACACAGTCCCATTATCTACAGTAATGGTTTTGGGATGCCAAATCTATGGATCAAGTCTTTAATGAACCCAATGACCTCTGTTTGGTCTACAGCTTATATGGTTTGGCTTCGACCCATTTGGTGAAGTAGTCAGTGGCCACTAGAATGAAACAATGATGTTTCGAAGAAGGTGGGTGTATTTTTCCCATCATATCCATGGCCCACCCTCTGAATGGCCAAGGTTTCACTACTGCATGTAGGTCGGTTATGGGCACATGTCCTTATTGTACCATGCTTTTGACATGCCTGGCAACCCTTTGCATATTCTATGCAGTCTTTAAGGATAGTTGGCCAATAATAGGAATGTCTTCGAAGCAACCACTCATCTTTACACCAGGCTGATGAGCACCACAGATGCCTTCATGAACCTCAGCCATAGCTGTTAATGCTTCTTTTGGGCCTAAACATTCCAGCAATAAGCCATCTCCTCCCCTTTTGTAGAGAGCGTTGCCATATATCATATATTGCATAGACTGCAATTTGATTTTCCTGCTGGCCTTCGAGGATGGACCAGCTAAGTACTGCATTATTGGATGCCTCCAATCTTGTTCTTGTAAGTCATTATGATTAACTTCCAAGACCATATTCCTTTTATTCAAAGGTTGTATTAATCTTTGATATGTTGTCTGACTGATGTCCCTTTGGGGTTTATCCCTTCTCTTGAAGTTCGAAGCTTTCTGAGCCACATCATTAGCTCTATTATTCAAGAATCTTGGAACATGGGTTACATTTGCTATTTGAAACTGAGAAAGCAGATGTAATGCAACAACATAATATGGTAGGATGCTTATGCTTTGACACTTGAAAATCCCTTTTACTTGGTTAACCACCAATTGAGAGTCCCCAAATATGTCAACTGCATGTACTTGTAACCCAATGAGGATTTCTAGCCCTACTATTAAGGCTTCATACTCAGCCTGATTATTGGAACAAGTGGCTTCATCCACTCTGAAACCATGTGTGGTTTCTACCCCTTGTGGAGACTTAATCACAATACCAATTCCAGTTAAACCATTGGCTTTCGATCCATCGAACCACATCTGCCATGGCTCAACACTAGCCATACCAAGCTCCATTATCTCTTGGCTCTCTGTTTGAGATGGTGGTCTGCCAGAAAATTGGCTAAGACTTGCCCTTTTACTGCCCTTTGAGGGACATATTCTAGATGAAATTCTGATAAGGCTAGTATCCACTTGCCAATTCTTCCCCTCAACATAGGTCTGGATAACATGTACTTAACCAAATCTGTGGTTGCAATTACCAAGACAGTTGTAGGTAAAAGATAATATCTTAATTTCATTGCAGCAAAATACAAAGCAAGACACAGCTTTTCAACAGCTGAATATTTACATTCACAAGAATTTAAAAACCTACTAAGGTAATAAATAGCTTGCTCCTTGCCTTCTTCATTGTCTTGGGCCAAAAAAGCTCCCAATGAATCTTCTGCTGCAGCTATATACAACTTCAAGGGCTTGTTTCCCTTTGGTGGCATCAGCACTGGAGGTTGGCCAAGTAGGCTTTAATACCTTCGAAAGCACTTTGATGCTCTGCTGTCCACACAAATTCTTCTTCATCTTTCAGCCTTAACAAGGAAGAAAATACTTTAGTTTTCCCTGCAGTGTTAGAAATAAACCTTCGAAGAAAGTTAACCTGCCCCAGGAACCTTTGTAATTCTTTCTTACTTGATGGAGGCCTAGCTTCAATGATGGCTTTAGCTTTATTCTGATCAATCTGTATTCCTTTCTTGTGCACTACATAACCCAAGAAGTTTCCAGATGATACACCAAAAGCACACTTAAGAGGATTAAGTTTCAACTTGAACTTCCTCATTCTTTCGAAAGCTGCTTCTAAATGAAACAAATGCTCCTCCATGGACTGGGATTTCACTACAATGTCATCAATGTAGCATTCTAGATACCCTCCAATGAGATCATGAAAGATAGTGTTCATAGCCCTCTGATATGTAGCCCCAGCATTCTTCAGACCAAATGGCATTTTAACCCATTCGAAGGTGCCAATATTCCCAGGACATCTGAATGCTGTCTTGTGGATATCTTCCTCTGCAATGCATATTTGGTTATAACCAGAGTGGCCATCCATCATCGATAAAACTTGATGTCCTGCTGAACTGTCTACCAGCAGATCCACTATAGGCATAGGGTACTCATCTTTAGGAGTTGCTAGGTTTAAGTTTCTGAAATCGATGCATACCCTCATTTTGCCATTTTTCTTAACCACAGGCACAATATTAGATAGCCATTCAACATACCTGGCTGTCCTAATAAAGTCTGCCTTGAGTAGTCTAAGAATTTCTTCCTTGACCTTCTGAATTACTTCTGGACTCATCCTTCTTGGTTTCTGCTTGTATGGCTTGAAATTGGGCTTCATAGGGAGCCTATGTTCCACCAAAGATCTATCCAATCCTGGTAGTTCATTATAAGACCATGCAAAGCAATCTTTGTATTTCTTTAAAACAACCAATAACTGGTCTCTGTCCAGAACATTCAAGCAAGTACTTATATAAGTGGGCTGCTGCACAGAACCCTCCCCTAAGTTCACCTCTTCTAAGGGGTCTTGCGTCTGAGGACTTGTCGAAGCTTCTTCTCTGGTTTCTTCAACCTTCGAAGCAAGCTGTTCGCCTTGTTTTGCTCCTAGGTTCTTTAATTCGACATCTCTGCCCTCTTCCTCATAGACAAAATCTGTCCATAAGGCGTCTTCTTCCTGTATCTCCTGGACTTTTGTTTCAATGTCCAATGCACAGTATTTATCAAGGGCCAAACTTCTGACCTGTTGCTGTTCTTGTTTACAACCAATTATCATGGCCTCTCTCTCTTGCCTCTGTACTTTCTGGACTATTGCTTTTACGTCCAATGATGAGAATTTAATCAAAGCCAAGGACTTGGCTTCTCGCTCTTCACTTTTTTGCCTATAACCAGGCATCATTGTCATCTTTCACGACAACCTCTTCATCAGCACTTTCTTGGACTAAGTGCTTCAGGTGTGTCACTTCCTCATCAGCCGTCACTTCGGCTGAGCCATCAGCTTTCCTCAGTATACTGAGTGGTGTTACTCCCTCAATATACAATTTGGCCTCTGCAAAGTCTGCACAGGCTATGAAAGGTTGAGGATCTGCATCAATCTCCTCTGTCTCTCCATTGCCCAGGGCCATCATGATCTTCTGATGCAAAGAGGAAGGCACACATTTGTTGGTGTGGATCCAATCTCTCCCAAGTAAGGCATTATATTTGGCATTGCTGTCGATGACGAAGAAAGCTGTCATACAATCCCTGGTCCCCACACTCAAATTAATAGGCAGAATCCCTTGAGCCATCTGCTTATCTCCAGCAAAGCCAGCAATGGTTGTGCTGGTTGGGATCAACCTTGGATTCTTCTTCCCTAGTTTCTTCAAAGAAGATTTCGGTAATAAGTTTACCGCTGCCCCATTGTCTATTAGGACTCGGTTTAGCTGTATCCCATCAAAGAAAGCCTTGATGTACAAAGGCTTGACATGTTGGGTCATGGAATTTGAGGGGTATTCAAAAGGATATGAGAGGTTGATGCTCACCTCTTCCTCGCTTTCACACTCAGTTTCCATTGGAGTAGCCATTTCAGGAGCATCCTGTACCATACTCACTTGTGACTCCTCGCTAGAGACAGGAATTGGATCCATGTCTTGGTCACTTTGATCCTCATTTTCAGCTTGGAATTCATGGGGTAGTATGTGTACCATGTTGACTGATACAGGGGGAAATGAGCCAAACTGGATAGCTGGCTGTACCTTCTTCCCCTCTTGGCTACTTTGCTCAGTGTCTTCAGCAGCATCCTCCATGCTGCATTCTGGTATTTCATTGACAACTGATCCCTTCGAAGGATCCTTCTCAACTGGTTCTTCAGTCAAGAATGCTTGTTCAGCCATGAAGGCTTCGAACATTCCTTCTGCCATTTCCTTCTCTTGGCTCATGCCAATCTCTTCTTCCGTTTCACTGTCACTTTCCATCAGAGCCTTCTCCAGCCCTGCCAAACTAGACTTCTCCCTGGCCCTTAATTCAGAATGAACTTGGGCCAATTGTTCTCTGCTACAAACCACTTACTTTGTAAAGTTGGTTTTGGAGCATGGTCTGACTTCGAAATTTTCTTTCCTTCTGTCTTGTCCTGTGAAGAACTCTCTCCACCTTCTTTCAGATCTTGCTGGTACTGGGTGTACCTACGCTGAATCTTCCTCCTCTGTGATCTGGAGATAACTGGAACCATGTTTGGTTCCTTTGTCTTCGGGTGTTTCAGCAATACCCAGTTGTTCGGAGCCACCAAAGGAGGTTTGACCATCCTTCCTGTGATTCCAACTTCTCTCCTGGCAAACAATTCCCTAGGTTTGTTTTGCATTACAAACCAATCTGGAACTCCAGGCACCCAAGAGCTTACTGATTCAGATGTCGAATCACCCTTTTCCACCTTCGAAGCCATCTTCGAAACTGGCCGTGGAGGTAAGTGCTTGGTTTTGATCGCATGCCTTGAGCTTGATTCTGGCCTTTGATGGAGGTGGCCATTTTCTGTTCTGTGTGAGGTTGGTCTGGGGGGCCAATCTCTGGCTTTAGTCCCATAACCTGAACTCCTCTCCAATCTTCTTTCGGAATGGCTACTCTCCATTCTGTAGTAGTTAGGTGGCCTGGATTCATGCAAGGGCCTTCTTGCCTTTATCACGCATTCTGTCTACTGCAGGCTCAACCACTAAAGGTCGCTGCCTATCACTAGCCGGATACGGCCTTTTGTTGTAAGCATTGGTTGACTTAGGGCGTCTCTGAACATCCCTATAGTATTGCTTCCCATCAATTGGAAGCCCCTTCAACCATTTGTAGCTTAGTCTGCATCTGGGACACATCCTCTGCATTACAGCTGCTTCCAAGGAATCGTCATCCAGTACTTCTTCATCAGAGTTTTCCTTCTGATGTGAGAAACCTTGTCCAACAACTGGCGGGTTTCTAGTCTCCTTCTTGGCAGTTGTCTGGTTGGCAATATGCATTTGCACATTGACCTCTTCCAATTCCTGCAGAGATAGATTCTGAAAGTTTGGTACAACCACATTAGCCGCGCTTTCTCCAACTTCTGGAAACGGGTTACTGTCAATTCCCATAGCTTTCTCTGTTTTGGCTGGGAACTTTAGACTTCCTTTCCGGATTTGCTCTTGGATCCTGTCTCGAAAAACAATGCAGTTTTTAGTCGAGTGAGACCAAGAATTATGCCATTTACAGTATGCTTTTCCTTTAAGTTCATCAAGAGATGGCAGTTTTACCCCTTTTGGTAACTTAAGGAAATTAGCTGCAAGCAAATGATCAAAAATGTCATCTGCTTTTGTTAAGTCGAAAGAGTACTTTCTGTGAAAGTCTTTCTTTTTAAATTGCTGGTCGATGGTTGTGTCCTTATGAATTAATGCTTCACAGATTACGGGTTCTTTGCCCACAATCTCTGCTGCATCGATTTCATAATTGGGATCTCTATAGTAGGTCTTATACGAAGCATTGTTTCGATCTTGTTCTTCTTCTAGTAATGCTTCATATCGAGACACCTTATAGGTTAGTTCGACCAAATCCCTGAATTCAGTTGAATCAAACTTCTTTCGAAGCCTGAACTCTAAACCGTTTTGAGCCAATCTTACAAATTCTGGCTCTGGAAGGATGACTCTACATTTATTTCGAGCCCTTTTAAATCTGGCAATGAACTGAGTAGCCTTTTCTTCAGGCCTTTGACTCAATCTTGCCAAGTCTGCCATGGACACTTCTGGCTCTGATTGGAAGAATTGGGCATGAAATGCCTCTTCCATTTGTTGCCAATTTTGAATGGAGCCAGGTGTAAGGTTGATATACCATACAAATGCTCCCCCAGTTAAAGAGTTTGGAAACAATCTCAGTTTTATGTAATCATGATTAGTGAATTCACCACATTGAGCAGCGAATCTGGCTATATGCTCTACTGTCGATTGATTTCCAGTTCCATAGAATAGGGTAAAGTCTGGTATTCTGAATCCTCTTGGGTATTCATGTACCCTATCTACCCACTCTGGGTATGGTTTTCTGTATACAGGAGTCTGGACCCCCCGAGCCATCGGTCCACACATCTCCCTAACAATATCAGCAATTTGGTCCCTAGGGACCATATTTTGGGCTTGCTGAGCCACTACTGGAGGGACAAACACAGGGTTTGGTGGACAAACTTGCGCCTGTGGTCCTCTTGGTCCAAAAGGTGGTATATTTGGGACTGGTTGCCCCTGTGGTGCAGGTTGCTGTTGGGGAAATGGGTAACCCCTTTGAGCCTGTCCTGCGAAAGGGCCTGCGAAAGGTGCTGGGACAGGCGTTGCGTCCCTCCATTTGTGGGAAAACCCTCCAACCCCCGGGTATAAATTCGAATAAGGGGTTATTATACCCCCTAGTGCCAGGTATGGCTTCGAACATGGGATTTGTAACCATTCTTATGCCAGTTTCTTGTACTTGGCCAGATCCACCAACTTGTGTGGCTTCACTGTTAAATACTGAGGCATTTTGGCCTACTACAGGCCTTGAGATGGGTTCATACCAAGACTGAGGCGATGGTCTTTCATAGTTCTGAGTACTAGTCTGACCATTAAATTGTCCATTAACTTGCATAGGCTGTTTTTCTCTAGCCAATCTTTGCTGAGGGACATTTAAAATTTCCTCTGTGTGTCTTGTATTTGTTGGTTGGTGGTTATTCATTCGATCCAAGAAGGATGTTGCCCACCTTTCCATTGTGTTCATTAGTTGTTGTCCCATAGCATCTACCAAGCCATCCCATGGGTTTGTTGGCTGGGTAGATGGAACGGTGGATGGTCCAATTCCTTGGTTTCGTCCAATATTATGAACATGTGGTTCTTGTCCAGAAGTACTGGTCTGTTCGACCAAAGGTTCTGATAGCATAGGAGTCTCCATAGGATGTGTTACCACATTCTCCTCTGGATTAGGTATCTCTACCTCTCCTTCTACGCCTTCTTCCAGGCGTTCATTTTCTCCTTGTCGTCTTCGTCTAGCCATTTTTTAACAAGTCCCACTGGGCGTGCCAAAAATATATGTTGGCTTTTTGGCTTTTCGAAGGGTAATTTTGTAAATGCGAGCGTGCCAGCAAGGATCAATCAGTCCTTACAGAAATTATAATTGCCAACCAATTATCAGACGATTGTGTTTTAGTTCTTTCAGCCTCAATGAAGAGGACTTTTACTGGTGGCTTGACTTAGGAGAATTTAAGAGAAATAACAGTTAATGTGAAGAACAATCGAAGTATTTCATTAAAATGAACACTTACAATAATTCAAACTCAGCCTCGAAGAGGTTTACAGCAACAGTCTACTTGAATCTACTTGAAACTACTCCTATGAATCGAAGTGCAGTGCTGGTATTAAAGTGCAGGTATTTAAAGTACAGAAAATGTAAGACTGGAAAGGAAAAATATAAGTGAAGACTGGTTTGTATGATCTGAGTCTGGGGTCTTTTCTGAGGGCTTCCCTGCTATTTATACTTGTCAAAGATGACCTTCGAACTTCACTTCGAACCGTCGAACTACTCCTCCATGATCGATGATCATGCTGCCTTAGAAGTAGCCCCACTACGCCATCTCTTGCAGTTGAGCTTCCCTCCTGTATTTGAATTTGAATATTGAGTAACTGTTGGAGCCACGTCACTTTGTATCTCCTTACTGATCCAGTGCTACTCAGATCATGTAAGTACCAATGTTCAATGCCACGTGTTCGATCAGGATCAAAGACTTGAATTATCTTCCCATAATACCCTTATTCTGCCACGTGTCAAACTATGATTTGGTTTTACAAAATATGTAGCCAACAGAAAGCAAATCCACATCTAAGTTTCTGCAGATCCACATCTAAGTTTCTGCAGATCCACAAATTTCAAAAATCTGGCACACCCAACCCAAGTTTCTGCAGATCAGATCCACATCTAATTTCAAAAATCGAATGAAAAAGAGAGAGAGAGAGAGAGAGAGAGAGAGAGAGAAAGCGAACCTGTGTTGCTGCCGATCGCCGATCGGTTGCTTTGCCGCTGCCGATCGCCGGCGTCTTGCCTCGCCGAGTCGCCGCCGCTGCTGCTGCTCTGTGAGGTTAGCGGCTCGCCGGCTGCTGAGAGCAGAAAATACAAAAGGGGAGAGAGGAGAGAAGACGGGGGGGCTGGCTGGGTGGGTTGGGTTGTTCGGCTGCTGCCCTAGTAGTATAATAAATAAAATAAACGTTTATTTTGTAATATATTATATATATATAAATATAAAAAAATATATATATATATAATGATACGCGGTCGCGGTTGCGGTTTGGGTAGGGTCAGAACCGCAACCCGACCCGAACCCGACTTTTGACAGATTTATTGACCCGCACCCGCCCACCTACCTATATCGAAACCGCCAAAAGGCTGCGGGTAGGGTAGGGTCGGGCGGTTTGTGCGGGTGGGTGGGTTCTGTGCCCAGCCCTACCCACAAGGTACCCTTGAATAGTATAGATTTTTTAATTTTTTTTATAACTTTTTTACTTTATTTCAAACAAGGCCTAAATTTAAACAAGTCATCACTTGGCACGATAAGTATATATACTACAAAAACCAGCTCGTCAAAAATTTATTTGAAATTAATTTTTTATGTAATTAAGTCAAGTTTAAAAATAATTTAAAACTTTTTTTTTTTAAAAATTTCAAACATAATTTGAATAATCTATTCCTTAATAGATGTTTGGAAAGTTAGGTTACTGGCTTTTTTGGTTAAAATAAGTTAAAATAGTTAATAAAATAAAATATCATATTTAAATTATAATTATTTTATTTTTTTTCTTTCACAATTATGAAATCAATTATAAAAAAAAATTATATCATTACAAATATAACTTTTTTACCAGATTAAAATAATTTTCAATAATCCTAGAGACTTTTAATTTAAAGACTCTAAATACATCTCTAATGAGATTGAAAAAAAAAAAAAAAATTTGAAACAGTCACAATACTAACAGTGACAATAGATAGAACCCACTGCCACATCAGTGGCACCTCTAAATAGAGGTCAAAGCATTTTTGAATAATTTTGAGCAACATGTTCACACATATATGTCGCTCAAAACTTTTCAATTTCTCATAGCCGATTCATTGCTCGCATACACATAGACATTTGAAGATATCTCGCGATTACAAAGAGAGATTCTCTGACTTGACTCCTATATAATGCCTTTCGCCTCAAATGAATCATCGGAGCTCTCTCTCTCGCTTACCTTTCTCTATCTCAACGCCTCTGTATTGAGCTCATCAATGGCGCTTCGAAGAGCATTAGCGAAGCGTTTCTTCACCAAAAACAGAGAGTCCTCCCCATTAGCAACCCTTGAGCATTCACCGATCTCTTCTCCCTATTTCCAGTCAACCCTAACTCCTCCAAATGCCGCCAAAACTAACTTCCACCGCGAATTCCTCACCTCGCCGGACTCCGCCGACAGCGGATTTTTCAGGCGATTCCTCCAGCGGCGGGGATTAAACCAGTCGGCGAGGCTACCGGAGTTCCTCTCGATTCCGGTGGGCGACAAGCTGAAGGAGAAACTGAGGTCGATGAATGTCGACGGCAATCGTCTCCGGTTCGACGGACTCGCTCCTGCGATAGCGTCCGATACGGTGGAAGGAATTTCGGTGATGGATGCGAAGAAGATTTTGAAGTGTACGCAGATGGAGAAGGTGAGATCCGCGCTGAGACAGATTCCGATGAACTCGATTTCTTACTCTGAGTACGTTCAGATCTGCGTTGATGTTTGTTTGAATCGAGAGCAAGGTGTAGACTTTGCGAAGATGTTGGATGAGTCTGGGAACGTCATCGTTTTGGGCAACGTCGTGTTCGTTCGGCCTGAACAGGTATTTTGCCCATTCGAGCTCCGTTTTTTGTCCGGCAACTCTGTGATCGGACACTTCTTTTCTGTTTCTCTGTTTAATTTTGTCGTTTTGTTTTAAAAGACCAAATTGGCCATCCGGATCGTCAATAATTACAGAGGTACCCTTCACCGACCGGAAAATATGGAGCCATCCATATGTGAAATTAGGATCTCCTCATTGCATTTCTTACATACAAGGTCATTGGGTCCACTTTTAGGCTTAATTTTGATAATCTGAATCGTTTATATTTTAAGATTTGTTCAGTATATCATACTTGTAAAAAATCAAGTTGATCGGATATCAGAAAGCATGTGTTCGGAAAACTCGAACTAAAAACTATTTTTTTTAAAGAATTTAATAAACAGTTTTCCGAACACATACTTTCTGATATCCGATCAACTTGCTTTTTTAAAAGTATGATATACTGAACAAATCTTAAAATATGAACGGTTCAGATTATCAAAATTAGACCTAAAAGTGGGCCTAATGACCCTGCAAGTAGAAAATGTGGAGAAAATACAAGGAAAGGATCTTGATTCCCATATGTAGGGTTATAATTGCGTCTTTTATTTCTCTCTTTTTTGCAATTTGCTAATGTTATGTTTGGTGTACGAATGTAAAAATTAAAATAGTGGTATTATATGCATCAATTAATATATTAATTAGTGTACCAACACTAGTTATAACATTATTATTGATCTCACTCATTAATCACATTATAAATTTTTAAAAACTTTTTAAATTACGTCACATCATCAATTGGTATACTAGTTAGTATATCAATTAGTACATATAACATTATTTAAAATAAAAAGAAAAAGTGTATGAAATGTTACATACATTTCACTTTTTTCTTTAATTATTCATTAAATTTACAAACCCAACACAGTATAAAAATTAGTTAAATGGGAACCATTCAGATAAGATTGTATACTTCATGCAAATATGAATATGCTGATTTGCTTGCATGTTTAATGCAATCATGGAATATTCGCACCAAAAAAAAAAAAAAGTGTTCAACTCACTTAATTTGTCATTTGAACTATTAACAACAAAAAAAATATTAAAAAGCATTTACTGTTGAAGGTCAATTTTTTTTTTAAAGTTAATAAAATAAAATTTATTTTAATGTGCAACTCAAAACCATAAAAAAAACTTTAAATCACTAGTGGTGAATAAGTATTTGTTTGCATGTGTGAGTAGCTTTTTGAATAATTATAAGACTGATAATTTTTACTCTTTTTTTTTTTGTAATACATAAAACCATTAGGGCGACCAATTCACATATTTTAATTTTGTTATTTATTTGAATTTGATTCTAACTATTGTTGAGTTTGATTGCAGGTTGCAAAATCAATGGAGAAGATAATTTCTACTTCCATAGCCACCCCAAATGACCCAAGAAGGAAAGAACTTGAACAGATGGAGAAGCAAAAGGCAGAAATTGACAGGAAAGCCCAACAACAGGTCCAAGGAGAACTCTGCTGTGGGCTGGGCTTCACAGTACTGCAGATACTGGGTTTGATGAGGCTCACCTTCTGGGAATTGGATTGGGATGTGATGGAGCCCATTTGCTTCTTCTTGACCTCGCTTCACTTCGTGCTAGCCTACGCCTTCTTCCTTAGGACATCGAAAGAACCCTCTTTCGAAGGGTACTTCCAACGCCGTTTCAAAGTGAAGCAAAAGAAGCTCATGGAGTCTCAAAATTTCAATGTTGAAAAATATAATGAGCTTTGCAGGGCTTTCTATCCTAATTACTCCGACGTTTCAAGCTATGCACCTAGAGTCGGGGCGGCCCTTTTTGGTGCTATTCATCGTTGATACTAGTTGTAGTACATGGAAAAAACAAAATCCGAAATAGAGAGACTTTTGATCGTAAAGAGTAAAGGATTACTTTTTTTTTAGTGGAGCCTGAAACTCTGTGCGCCTCCAAGCGGGTAAGAACGTCTATGATCGCGCGCCAATGACTATTGTTATTCATTGGTCGTTCGCTTCTTTTTTTTTTTTTTAATTAAGCATAAAGGGCTTATAGACCCTTTTGTAGCGAAACTTAAGACGTTAGTAAATTAAAAGAGTGACTGAATACTGTTTGGTTGTATATCATAATCCCTTGTTCTCATGATTTGCATGATGTTACATGGCGGGCCTAATACATGGGTTATATAGTCTATGCCCGAGTTTTTTTTTTTTACTATTTAGAGAATTGACCCACTTTTCAAACTATTTGAGAAACTAACTTGCTTTTTCAAATCGCATTTTCAAAATGTAATTTTACCTTGAAATCGCAGGTTAAAAATGTAATTTATGATGACATAGTGAAATCGCATTTTCAACATGCGATTTCAAACTTTTCAAACTATTTAAGAAACTAACTTGCTTTTTGAAATCGCATTTTCGAAATGCGATTTTGAAATTAAAATTACGTTTTCAACATGCAATTTCACATTGAAATCACAGGTTGAAAATGCAATTTATGATGACATGGTGAAATTACATGTTTAACATGCGATTTCAAAAGCAAGTTAATTTTTCAAATAGTTTGAAAAGTGGGTCAATTCTCTAAATAGTTTTTTTTTTTTTTTCGAATATTAAAAAAAAAAAAAACTCGTCTATGCACATAATTATATCACAAAAAAATAAAATATACATGCTAATATGATAGGCCCATTAGAAGCATATTGCTTCATTGATATTTTTCATTGCCCATTAAAGACATCTTAATTCATTAATATTTTTCATTACTTTTATTAAAAGATAAGCCTCGTGAGGTTGATGTTTTACATTTTTATAATTTTTGTGATTTAATTACTTGTTCATGTGAATATATTGTGAATCTTAGAGTCCTATTAGAGGAATCGTGATTATATTAGAGTCCTATTAGAGGCTTGATTGTATTCTTCTATTTGGTTTAGGAGTTAGGGCTATATAAATCTGAGGTTTGGTTGTAATAAAAAATATAAATTGTATATACAATTCATCTAGAAATCTTACCGTTCGTAGTTTAATTTTATTAATAAATGGTTAAGCACTTTTTCATTTTTATGGATTAAGTGGGATTTGGTGTGACATAGGAACAAAGAAGAAATGGGACATCAAAGAATGTGGTGGTGATTATCGAACAATTCAAAATTCCCACAAATATGGGATAGCCACGAAGGGGCACATCAAAGTAATTACTTGATGGATTTGATCAACAATTACACTCACTCCCGAGAAATTATATAATTTGCTCTTGGATTAAATTCAGGTGGCATCTTAGGGTTGGTTTGAGATATTCTAAAAAAGTGTACTTTTTGATTTATTGGTTTATATGGGTTGAGTTTGGGTTGGATTTGATGTGATGAGTTAGAGAGGTGATGTGATTTAAATAAGATGATGTGACTTAAATAAGATAGTGACTTTTTGACTTTTTGTATTATTTAGGCTAAGGGCTTGTTTGGCATAGACTATATAATCCATCTTTTTATCTTTTTATCTTTTTTCCATCACATCACCTCTCTACTTTTCTGCACATCTTTTCGTAAAAAGACAAAAAGTGCACTTTTTTAGGACACCCCAAACCAACCCTAAGTTTGGGAAGACTAAATAAGTGTACTTTTTGACTTTTTATGAAATATGGGTTGGATTTGGGTTGGGTTTGAAGTGATGTGTTAGAGAAGTGATGTGACTTAAATAAGATGATGTGACTTAAATAGGATAGTAACTTTTTGACTTTTTGGATTTTTTAGAGGATGCCAAACTTGGCCAAACTTGGCCTTAATTTAAATATTATTATTTAAAATAGTTGATTTTATTATCTGTTTGTTTCATTTAAAGAGACAACAAGGTGTTTGTCCAAACATGAATTATGTAGAGCAATGTTTTAAAACCGCCAAATAACTTCTCTTCACTCAAACTCTCCACAATAAAAATAGAATATAAATTATATTGAATTCCCTTGATATTTGAAAAAATTACAATAAATATTACAATTTTGACATAATTACATTAACTTCTTTTTAAGTAAGGTTAAAATGACCAAAACTAATGTGGATGGCATGAAAATACAAAAATACACATGGTAAAATATATATTTCAATGTAAAAGATATGATAATATAATTTTTTTCATTCATATGTCTAACAAATTTCTCATAAATATCGAGCCAAATATTATATAAATTGAAACCGAAAAAGAGTCTAATATAATTATACTAAACTTGTAAGACTTATTACATTTTTTTCTAAATCTTAGGAGAGGTCAATGTAATTTGTCCAAAAAATAAAATAAAATAAAAACTAAAAACAAAGAAGAGGACTGGATCAACTTGTGTTTAATTAGTGGAATTCACTTTTATATGTGATAATGGGATCGTTTGTGATTTATTTTTTTTCATTTCAAAACGGCCTTCGGCCCACTCATTCATTTCAAAACGGCCTTTGGCCCACTAACAAATTTCAAAACGGCCTTTGGCCCACTCATTCATTTTAAAACGGCCTTCGGCCTATACATTCGTATCAGAACGACCTTGGGTCCATTCATGTTTAACAAAACGACCTTGGGTCCATTTATGCATTCATAACAGGCTTATGTCCACAATCCCAATTAGCAATTCATAAAGCTTAAAAGGGAGTAAACAATTGGACATTCACAAGCATTCAAATATCGATATTACTCACAGTGGTCGGCTTGTGGATCTGCCCTGGAGCTCGACCCTACACATTTCATAAACACAAAAGGGTCATTAACAGTTCAACCCGTTCTTTAATTCACATATTCCTCTTTAGGCTTTATTAATATCTCATTAACTCATTTACAATGCTTAACATATGCCTAAGAGTGCTTGCGAGTGAAAGAGAACGGAAAACAGAATATAAAATGCAAAAACAGGATTTCAGAAAATAGGGTCCCCGCTCGAGCGTGGACTTCCCCGCTCGAGCGGACCCTTAGGTCTGCAAAAGTACTGGTTGCCTTCAATTCCCGCTCGAGCGCAAACTCGGCCGCTCGAGCGGACTTCCTGCCTATATAGCTCCTCGCTCGAGCGTCAACTTCCCCGCTCGAGCGGTAACCAGGTCTGCAGAAAATGCTGGGAGCTCGATTTTCCCGCTCGAGCGGCCATTACCCCGCTCGAGCGGACACCAAAATTCTGGAAAACCCAGATTGAGTTCTTGAGCTCCAATTCGAATTCCCAGCCACACTACTTGCATGCAATGGCCCAAATCTCAAATTTAATCATGCTAACATGATACCAATGCAAGATTACAACATTAGGAAGCTCAATCTCTTGATTTATCTACATGCATGTCTCAAATTAATCCAATTTCATCACCAACACATCATATTCAAACATGCAAAGCTTACTCTTACATGATTCATTCTTGCATGTGAGAAATATGCCTTCCTATCAACTTAATTGGTGAAGAGAGGTCCCAATACATGGGTTTTAACCAAGATTCAACACAAATCATACACATTGTGCTCAAACATGGAGATTCATGGCCATTTTTTACATGCATGCACATATTAGGCTTCAATTCAACAAACACAACCCAATTCCATTCAATTTTACTCTTGACCACTCAATTAGTTTGAACACACACAAAATTGCAAACTATAATCCAAGAGTTACTTACCTAGAAGCTTTGATTTTTCCAACTTAAGCTTAATTCTTGAGTTGGTCTACAAATTTTCAAGCTTTGAGGCCAAAACTCCCATTTCTTCACTCTCTCCCTCCCTTAGCCGACCCCCCTCTCTTCCTTGATGGTTTTGATCAGCCAAGATGTAATAAAATGAGAAGAATAGAGAGTGTAGTGCCTTTATTCAACAAACCCACTAATTCAATTTAATAGTAATAAACAATTGGGCACTAATCTATTAATTTAATCAACTTAATCTGGTCCAAATCAATTTTTCAATTAAATTTCACCGTAGGCTCTAAAAATTATGTCAATCATAATAGCGTAACCAATTTCCGGTTCTGTGGCCGATAAGGCCCTCAATTTAATTCCCGAAGCGGATTATTCAAACAGATATTCCTACGGTGAACAGATACGAATTCAAAATCACATATTATCACATAATGGCACACAAAATCATGCTAAACACATAACCATAAACAAATTAAGGACTAATTTAGCATAATACAGAACAGGGGTATCACAAGCTTGATCCCCGTGCTTAGTTAGCAAAGTGGCAAATATGAAAGGATTAAAATCACAAACTCCTTTACAAGGCACAATTTGAGTTGGATTCGCATATAAACACTCATAGTCTCACTGAAACAAAAGAGCAAATAAAATTATAACTGAAAGAAGTTTTGTCAAACGGGATTGCCAATTACAAAAACCTAACAAGTTACACTTTTCCACATGGTATCAGAGCATAG
The DNA here is from genome assembly GCA_030407325.1 of Camellia japonica. Lineage (NCBI taxonomy): Eukaryota > Viridiplantae > Streptophyta > Magnoliopsida > Ericales > Theaceae > Camellia > Camellia japonica. The sequence continues at coordinate 151,197,011 of JAPPVO010000036.1, read as the reverse complement.
AAAAAGCTCTCACGAGCACTAATCTTGATCTTGATAGCAATGGCGTCTTCAACTTCTTCTTTAATGGTGTCTTTAACTTCTTTTTCTTTTTCTTCTTCTTTGTCTCTTCCTCCAAATCTGAGTTTGTTAATTTTTAATCTCAACTCATTTATTAAAGTTAAACTCGATGCTTCTAATTTCATCATTTTATGTCACGATCCAAACCTGTCTTATAGGTTTCGCATCGTAACCGGCCAGTAATCCTAAGATTACCGAATGTCTCTAAAGAAGATTAGCAAAATAAGGGGCTAGTGGAAACAAATATCAAATTACATTGTTCATAAAGCTGTGCAGATTTATATGGGACATAAACTTAAAATTTTATATTTAGATATATTATGATGTCATACTTGCGTCATTACCAGTACAAATAATCAAAAAGGGACTTAGCCCTACATACAAAATAAACATGAACTTGTCTAACAAAAGAAAAGAAAAAAAAATAAAAATAAAACTTAGATTTGATCACAAACACTATCCACAGAACTTGACCACAAAAAGACTTCCGGAACTTCCTCGGGAGGAGCACAAGTTGGTTGACACAAACCGATCTAGACTGGAAGTCTCAAGCCTGGTCACGCACTTGATCACCTACATACATAATATAAATAATGAGCTGAAACCTAGTGAATAACAACAAAGTAAAGGTTTTATGAATGATGTCCATAATAGATTCAGAAATCAGAATTCAGATCAAAAATATGTTTATATATATATATATATATATTCAGACTTGTACACAGTTATACGTGGTATATCCATTAGCGCTAACAGATCAGATTGGTCATAAAGACCCATATACAGAGCAGATGATCATTAAGACCCTTATTCACATGAGATGGTCATAAAGACCCACTTGTAGATCATATAGTTGATTATGCATAATCAGTTCCATAAATGGAACCCACTTGAAACCCTGGTACCAGGTAACATATAACATATCACATGATGCTAAGAATGCTACGATTACATTTCAAAAAGCTGGACAATCATTTATGGTTCACAAAGTAGCATTTTAGAAAATAGATAGTATCATATCATTCAGAAAATACTTATAGTTAACATATATTTACAAAATTGTTACTCACAGATAGCTCTAGAAACAGATCGGACAAATAACTTAGACAGATCATATGGACGGTTGCGCGTGACTTACACAGACACATAACGGATACACATTGAAACACACGCTCTATTGACGTTTAAACTTATTACTTTCTTTCTAGGTGTGTTTCTAATTCTTATCCTCATTGTTGTAGCCTAAATCATGGCTTAAGAATGCCTAAAATGGAATGAGAATGCAATTATTCACTTTGAAACACTTTGCAAAATTTTTGAAAACAGGGCAGTTCACTCGAACGGACCCCTTAGTCTACAAAAGTACTGGATGCTCTCAATCTACACTCGAGCTAACTTTTGGTCGCTTGAGCCATGAACCTTGCAAAGGTGAGTTTGCTCAAGCGAAGCTTTGCTCGCTTGAGCCAACTGCCTCGACTATAAAGGTACTGGGAGCATGCAAAGTACGCTCGAGCAAAGAACCATCGCTTGAGCGATGAAGCCGAATTTTGGAATTTATAGAATTCTGTTCTAAGTTCAAAACATGAGTTTAAAGCTTTGAACCTATTCTTTTGGGCCACAATTTGAAGAAAACACTTAGACACTTGAATACAAACATGGAATGGAAATTAATTCATGAAATCAAGGCCAAAAGCATGCCAATCATTCAAATTTACACTTGAAACTCTACTTGTACAACATGCATGTAATGAATGGAAGTTCTTTCTTTCCAAAACGTAAATACATGAAGTGATAAGTGTAGACACCCCATTTTGACCAGCCCTAAGACTTGGGTACTTTCTTTTGACCACCTGCTTATAAAAATTGGAATATGTCATTTTATGAATTTCTCAGCCGAAAAATCAAATTGAAGCTTTAATCCCAAACCTCACATATTTTGGTCAAATTATTTTATATCACTAATATTTTATCAATTTGTAGTATTTTATAATTTTTATCTAATTTTATGTGTGTGTACACATTTTTAGGTGTTTTTATATAAAATAATAAAAAAAAAACAAACAAAAAAATAAAAAAATGAAAAAGAAAATAAAAAGAGAGGGTCAGATGAGGATAATGGGTTTTGGGATGGAAAAGGATTTTGTTTTTGCTGGATTCAAAGGGGAACAGAGTGGACATTGTGATGATAAGTTTTGGGTGGAAAATAATTCGGTGGAGTGGGGCTCAATTTGGTGAAGAGGGTTTGAAAAGTGGTGGAGGAGTTTCAAAATAAAACATATACATCTCTCTCAACTTTCGGTGGGGGAGGGCCACAAAAACACACACATGTCCGACAAAGAGAGAAAAAATAAGAGGAGACTCCATGTGCTCTCTCTCTTTTTAGTGAATAAACAATACACACATGCACTCTCTCTCCAATTTGGTCTTTCTCATCTTCTTGATTTCACAGAAGACTTCATCAATAAAATGATTCATCAACACTTTCTCAGGGAGACAGACAGACTTTTGGGGTAGAGGAGATAGACACAGCAGCATTTTTTCCTTTGGAGCTTCGGCACACACCAAACCCATCTCTCTCTTCTCTCTCTCGGCTTGGGGGTAGGAGGAGGAGAAAAAGGATTTGAGCAATACAATTTTCAGAGAGAGAAAGGGAAAGGTGAGAGAGAGGGAGAGGCCACACACTCACGGCATACACACACCATACACCATTCACACACAACACTGATACACAATTCACTCTCCTATCATACACACACACACCACCAACTTCATCTTCTCACACACGGCAGACCCATGCACACGGGCACACACCCAGCACACACACACACCATTGACACAGACCACACACTCACACAACGCATGCACACGGCACACACACAGACCATACACACACAAGACACAACACACAGAGCTACACACGATAGACACTGCTACACACACGGCACACACACATGCATACACATTGATACACATTCAACACCCAAGAGGGACACCCAGCAGATGCATACACATTGAACACATACACACACAAGCTCCATCTCCCTTCCTCTTGGCACCGAGCCACCACCACCGCTCCTCCGTCACTGCCGACCAACACCACCTCTGGTTCCTGGACTTTACTTACAGAAGAAACTCTCACTAACACAAAGACAAAAACACAACACACAAGCTCTCTCTCTCATGGGTTTAGACAGAGAAAATGTGGTGAGATGAGAGGAGATGGGTGTGTTTTCTGGAAGAGGATAAAAATTGTTTGAGAGAGGGAGAAAGAAGCAGAGCGGCCGCGGAGTGTAAAACAAAACAAATGGTGTCTTTGCTGTGAGCTCAAGTTATGGAGATAGACAGCGAGTGTGAGAGTGTGTATGTGGCTCATGTTGCACCGACGAGGTTCTAACTTCGGCGCCGTTGCTACAGTGTGTGTGAGAAGGGAAATTCAACTTTTTGGACTTGGGCCAATTCTACTATGGTCTTATATATGCTTAGTAGATCAAAGTGAACAGACCTCTTTGGGCTTGTAAGTTGAGTTATTTTGGGCTGGGCCCTCCATTGAAGATGAGTACGTAGGCTGGATTGGATTGAAGACACATGGATTTTTGATAATTGATGAGTGGTCGGGGGTTTTAAAACTTTTATTTTGATTTTGAGTGTTTTGTGAGATTTTATTTTATTTTATTATTATTCTCTCCTCTCTCCCTCATTTGGATTTGTAATATTAAAGTGTTGTAATAATCCCTTACCCCGCTTCTTCTTATCCCATTCTTTAATCGCTTTCCCTAACTGTACATATGTATATATTTGACATGTCGTGCATATTCCTGCTTTACATCCATGTTCCATGCATTAAGATTCGGCTAAATTTGCATCTTTATGTTTTAATTGATTATCCCATGGTTTTATGCGCTATCACATGTTTTGCAATGTTTCACATGTCATATTTTAGAAGCCGAATCTTTAGTGCATCTCATGAATGAATTGCATTAGGATTCTGTATATAAGATTATTCATATTTTACTAACTTTGTTTTATAGCTGTTCGAGGGACGTCGGTCAATCTGTGAGTTTTTATGCTTTAGCATCCCATCTGTGTGTGTTTTTCTTACTATGTGTTAGCATTCTACCATGAGGCTAATTGCTTAAATGATAAACTGTTTGAATGCCTGTGGATGAAGGCTTGTTGACTGAATTGGAATGATTCAACGACTGCACGTTTTAAGCCCACTCTGTAGTGGCAAATTCACAAACTTTAAGCCCACTTTGTCAAGTGGCAAATTCAAACCCTTTTCGACAAACAAACATGAAATTGAATTGTTCCAATTTGAGCAAACTAGTCTATACTTTGTATGCTTCACATAGTAAATTTTAGGATTTACTAAAATAATCAGAACATGAACAAATAAAGAAAATAAAATTCATATCATGGTTTAGTAGAGGCCGATCTTTTGATCGGGTGAGCGGGGGTGCTCATTATTGACCTTCCCCTCTCATACCTAAGGTTCCGAGCCAAGCATCATTGGTTACGATGAACATTGGCCTTGGCACTGAGTCATGGGTTTCCTAATTTCCCAAAATATTAGGTGGCGACTTTGAGATCTGATGATAGTCCATTTTTGACAAAATTGCAATAAAATGGATTTTCACTAAAAGTTACCAAATCTGGACTCTCATCTATGTTTCACATTGCACTCGTGAGGCTAGATCAAAGAGATCTCGGGAGTCCGAACTGTTTAACGCGCGCGGGTACCCCCCCGGGCATGTTACAATAAGTATAAAACCGTGTTGAACTCTCAATCTTAAGCACAAATAACACCATGCATGTGAGAATTCTTAGAAAATAAACTCAAAACTTGATGAATCATGCATGCACGTATGACTTATCTCTTAATTCAACTATCTAAACTTATTCCTTGTGTTCAATCACCTAATTCACTTGAGTTCTTACACTAGACAACTCGATTTCATAATTAAAGAGTTGAATTCCTACCTTGAACCTTGAATTTGGTAGTGTTGATGCTTAATCTCTCAAATCCTTCCAATTCTCCTTCTAATTCTTTACAATATTTCTTTTTCTCACTCTTACATCAACTCTCTCTTTCTCTCTCTCTCTCTCACTCTCACATTTTTGTCTTCAAAATGATGAGAATGAAAAGTCTAGACACTCATGTTAACCTTACATAGGCTCAATTAGCTTAGGCCAATTAATTGTCATTAGCTCAATTAATTTATTTCAATTATTTTATTCCGAATCGAATTCTAATTAAACTTACCATAATATTCCAAAAATCCCAAATAGCACGTTGACTCAGTCAATTTCATGTTCGGATGCCGATAAGGCTTTCAATTAATAAAACAAAGTAAAATCCAGAATAGATATTCTTATGGCCAACAGATAGAAATTCAAATAACATACAAATCACACAATTAACACATAATTCCACTTAACAACTTTATTAACTTTCTTAAGTATGGATTAACGATTACGTACGGATTGGGGGTGTTACATTTTGAGAAGTCAATTTCTCAACATACTTCGAGCCATGGATCTATTAGGGTTTGTGACTAGTTCTTCACCATGTCCGCTATTGATGATAAAAAAAAAAAAAAATGCTACTAGAACATAGATTCTTAATTCTAAAATATCAATCTGGAATATAGTTGATGCACATTTGTTCAGTTGTATAATAGCTATAATAACTCCAGCAATCTTCTCATTTGTACTTCATCTCTAACATAGTGCTGAGATATAAGAACAATTGTGTAAACATTTTACTCCTTATCAAGAAGTCATATTCATCAATTGAAGAGTTGTTTGAATAATCTAACAAAAGGCTCTAAAACAATTGAAGAATATCTGAGCCATATCAAGGATCTGGCAGATCAGTTAGCGTTGGCTTTATCTGCTATTGATGAAGAAGATCTAATTCTTCTTACTTTAAATAGCCTACTTGAGGAATTTGATGCTCTAAAAACTACAATTGGAGAAAGATCTAAAGCCTTATCAATGGAGGAACTCTCTTCCCTATTATGTTTAGAATCAATTCACATTGAGTTTAAACAAAAGAAAGCTCTTGCTCATGAAAGTATTGTTGCCTACTTTACGTGGTTCCACATCTAGTTTTGGTAATCACTTTTCTCCTTCAAGAGGTAAGTCCTTTTTTAAAGGTAACAAAGGTGGATATAGAGGCAATTATAGCGGTGGTGGTAGGTTTTCTTCTCGAGGCAGACGTAAAAACACTCAAGGCAATCAAGGATTGATATGTCAAATCTGTGCCAAAGCTAATCACATAGCTTTAGATTGTTGGCATAGAGCATACTCAATCTATCAACAAATCTATCACCAATCACCATCTCAGCAACATTTTCAACCTCAACAACCCTAATCAACTTCTAGTTACCCTACACCTAAAGCTTTTGTTGTTTTGACTCCATCCTCTAATCCATACGACTCCCCTTGGTATCTTGACTCAGTTATTTTTGAGCATATCACTAATGACTTGTCTCATCTCAATGATCATTAACCCTATCAAGGCACTGATCATATAACTGTTGGTAATGGTCATTCACTTCCTATTCTTAACACTGGTAAGGGAATTTTACCTACTCCTCATTTCTTTTAAGTTGAATAATGTGTTCTATGCTCCTATTGCTTATAATCTTGTCTTTGTTCACCAACTCTCCAAAGATTATGATTGCACTGCTTTTGATGCTTCTTCTTTCATTATTTAGGACAAGCACGCGAAGGGCATTATTCATCAAGGTCTTAATTCACATAGCTTATATCACTTCTCTCTATCTGTTTCACATTTACCTTCTACTCATGCTTTTTTTACTTCCATTATTGTTGCTGTGTTTGAATTTGTTTGGCACAAGAGATTGGAGCATCCTTCTCCTCTCAAATTTCATCATATGAAGAAGTATTTACATTTTGCATCTAATAAAACATAGGGTATGCCTTCTTGTACAAATTATTGTGTGTCCAAAAGCCATCGACTTCCTTTTAAGCTTTCTAATTCTACTATTCACAAACCTCTTTCATCAATTCATAGTGATGTTTGGGAGCCTTTTAGCCATTATGTTTCTAGTTTTAAGTACTATGCACTCTTTGTTGATGAATATAACAAGTTTACTTGGCTTTATCCCTTGTGACCACCCTTACGGCTTGGACGTCATCGCTTGCACACCCAATGATGAGTGTATATGCTTGTCAAGTGATTGAAGTCATCAGCGGAATGCCACAGCTTTGAGCCTTTCAAACCCTACACTCCTGTTGCCTTGTTTTTGGACCAAAACCTTGGATTTTCAAGCCTACAACCTCTGGTGGCCTGCCGGCCACTGATATGGGCTGCCGGCCACCACTTCTGGTTCCCGGCCACTGATGTGGTCTACCGGCCACCAATGTGTTTTGCAGATATTTTGTGACACTTGTGCCAATTGTTTGCACAAATGCTTGCATCTGCTCCCACGCGTATGGCTGTATGTTTTTGAGGGAGTTGCATGTTTTTCTATATATAGAGGGCCTCCCTTCTTGCTTTAGGGTTAGAAAAATTTTGGACAAAATTTTTCCTCTCTCTCTACAATTCTCTCTCTCTTGCAAATTTCTTAACCTTTGCCTATACACTCTTCATCTTTGCCTATACACTCTTAACCAAACCTCTCCATCTTTGAATTGAGGTATCCTTGAGCTTTGCTTGAGCTCTTGATGGTGTGTTTGCCTTGTTTTATTGCCTAGAAGTGATCTCCTCTTCAAGAAGTATAAACCTTTGTCTCTTTACTTGTTGTATTTACTTTTTTTCGTATTATTTTCCAACTGTTTTTGGGCTAAAACTCTGTATTTTTGGGCTGAAACTTGGGTTTAAGGCCAATAAAGGCTGAGGGGTGGTTTACCCTTCTTTACACCTTGTTCTCAAGGTTTTTACCCTTGTGTTTCCCAACTTTGAATTATCTTTTTTTGAGCTTTTAAACCCTGATTTTCAGAGTTATTTCAGTGGCTAAAATCATGATTTGAAGTCCAAAATTTGAGGGGTTAGCCTTCCCTTCTTGTGTTTTGCTTACTAGTCTAGCATGATCCATGTTTTAGCTTATTATTCTAACTATTTTTGTCTTAATTCTAGCATGTTTTAGGACTTATTTAGGATTGTTTTAGGACTGTCTTTAAGTGTTAGTTGCATTTGAGCTTTATTTTGCATGCTTGTAATGTAATTGTTCTCATGAGTTTGGTATTTTAGCCCTTAGACAACATCTTATTTGAGTGGATTGCATTTATTTATGGCTTTTCATACTTGTGATCACTCTTAATCACCTCTGCAACCTCCTTCCTTTCTTGGCTTTTGTTTTTCTTTGAAAGTGGTTTCAAACTACTTGTTTGTTTAAGAATGAGATTGAGATGTCATGTTAATGGTTTAATCCCTTTGGGGGTTCATTACCAACTGTAGACGTCCCCGAACGTCCCGGGAGGGAATCCCGTTTTGTTCATTTGGGCTCACTACAGTTCGGGACTCAAATGTCACGGTCTTGTATCTAATTTCGCCGAGTGCAATGCAAGACCGATGAATCATCAAAGAGTCCAAATCCGGCAAATCGTTTTTGAAAATAGATTTTTTGAAAGAAGTGCCAAACATGGACTGCTTTGCCAGATACAGAGTCGCCACCTAAATATTTTATTTTGGGGAATTTAGGAAACCCTGACTCGTTTGCCTAAGGCCACGTGTTCGTCATCACCAAAGTTGTCTCGGTTCGGGAACTTGGGTACGATTGGGGAAGGTCACTTCGTGAGCACCCCCGCTCGCCCAATCAAAGATCGGCCTCTACTAACCATGATATCGAGTTTTGAAAACATTATGTGCTCTTATTCCGGTTATTAGCCTAGATTTACTACGTGATGCACACATCATACAAGTATAGATTGGATCGCCTGAATTGGAACAAAACACCTCATGTTTGCTTTTGAAACGGTTTGCTACTCGCAAGTAGGCTAAAATGCGAATTTGCCACCCTCAGGTGGGCTTAGAAAACATGGATGATTTGCCACTCTCAAGTGGGCTTAATACTCACAGTCAATGCATTATTCCAATTCAGATAATCCAACCTTCACCCACAGGCATTCAGGCAGGTATATCACATAAGCAGTTAGCCTCATGGCAAGCATGCTATCATGGCAAGCATGCTATCATGGCAGTCACTCACACACATGCAAGGATGCTAAAGCATAAGCACTTACCGAGTACTCCAAGCCAAAACAGAAGCTATGTTAGAAATCCATGCATGATCCTAACTATGCTGAAATGCCTAATGCAACACAGGCAGGAATGCAACTATAATAGGCTCGGCTATTCTAAAGATGGCATGTGAAATGCTACAACTAACAAGTATTCAACTCGGAATTGAAATACGATGCAGTTAGTATGATGCGCCAAGCCCGGTGCATGCAAGACAGATGAATGGATGCAAACATGCAAGCATAAGTATGCTAATTGAAACATGCCTTAAACTAACCATCATAAGCTGGTAAATAAAAGGGAGAAAGACGTGGGGTTGGAAGACATACATCACACACACGCACACTTATTACACAATTGCCCTCGCTCGAAGGGTCCGAATAAATAATACAGTCCGAATAAATAATTAAATATTATAAAACCCTAATTAATTAGCAAATTAACTAGGAAAGCAAATAAATTAGCGTGCAAGCTATAAAATGGACTGCCTCAGCTCTTGTTTCGAATGATGAAAGATGCATGCGTGCTCGGGTCGCTTTGTCGGAAAATTCCTCGCGATGCCCCGATTTGCCTCTGTTTGCAATTAATCCCGGAATGCTGTGCGAAGCTCTAGAAGGTTGCTGATTTCTGGTTTGCTGCAACAGAGAGCAAGAAAGGGGCATGGCAAAGTATTTTCACATATGTATGCACACCTCGATCCTCGTACCACCAATCACGCATCTCGATGCATGATGGTCGAGGAGTCGAATTGCACGACTCGATGTGAAATGAATGCACATGACAACACAACAAGGTCTAGACTCCATCATGGGTAATCCGGAGTGTCGGCGACCGGGAATTGAGGCACGTTCTGTCACTTCGGGTACGAAACGTCCCTCGTTTCCCGTGTTGGGCTAACTCCTATCCCAAACACAATGCAATGAGATGGCATACACAATGCGGCTAACATGCAACCTAGCATACGCAATGCTATGGACTAAAATGGCATACACAATGCACGTGACACAACATGACATGCACAATGCACTAACATGCAACCTATCATACGCAATGCTATGGACTAAAATGGCATACACAATGCACGATGGACTTACACCAATATGAGTGAACCTCAGCCACACTCACATCAGTGGCCATATGATGAAAATGAGACAATCGAAATACATGCAAATATGCACGAATGCAAAGGACCGATCCTAAGGCACAACATGCAACTCTAACAAGGCATGGCAAGGAATGAAATATGGCATAGGATGGCACATGATACAGCTCTGAAATGGCATAAAAGATGGTCCCGAAACATGCAAGTATGTCACACAATGCAAGCTAGATGGCTCGAATACCGAAACTAGTGAAGTGCGTCACACTAGAGGTACACAAAGCAATGCACCAGTGGCAAAACCAACCCCAAACAGACCCTAGGCAGGTCTGAAACAGTGGAAAAATAGCCTAAAATGATGGCTCAACATTCAAGGACATGGAGCTCATTCAATGGTCCGAAAACAAGGCATTCATGCACAACTCTCAAGCACACTTAAAGAGTAGAAAACATGAGAATATGACATTCACATAGGCTCTGAAATATGATGCAAAATGACCCCAAAGCATGAAAACACCTCAGTACATGCATGCAATAGACCTCAAAACTCAAAACTAGGCATGGACATTGAACTACAAGCATGCAAAACAAGCATCATTCGACCATGAGACCTAAAAAAAGAGCTAAGGCAGTCCAAAATATGCACAAGATCAGTTTAAGGCATGGCCAAAAAGTGCTAAAATCAAGGGTCAACAAAGCATGCAAAGTAAGCTAGTGAACCATGATTTGCACTACAACTATATGAAGCACCTGAAAGGTCACCAAACCAGCCAAAAACAGAAGTATACCATGCTAAAATATGCCCAAAAACCCATGGAAACTCAGTCAACACATGTTAGAATGAGGTGCTCCTTTGAGAGGCCAATAAGAGGGTTGTTCTACACATGCAAGATAGACATGCAAAATGGCAAAACCACCTCTGGACAGAGGTTATGAGGGCCCTAAAACTCATCAAAAATGGCCTGAAATGAAGCTAGGAAGCATGCAAGTAAAAGCCCCTTTGAAAGGCCTTGAATAGGATTGCTCTACACATGCATAATAGACATTAAAAATGGCCAAAAGGGCTCTGGACAGAGCTTATGCAGGTCATAAAACTCACAAATGATGGCCTGAATCATGGCTTCAAAACATGCAAATAGGGTCTCCTTTGGAAGGCCAAGAAAACTAGTAAAGAGAACAAAGGGTGAGAGGGTCACCCCTCTCTGATTTTGAGGCTCAAAAACACATGTTAGCCACTAAAAATTTGCTGGATTTCAGTGGCTAAAAGGCCAAACCAAGGCCAACACAAATGCTCTAATGCATAGCTTAAAACAAGAGGAAATGAAGCATGCAAGGGGATAGATGACTCCCAACAGAAAAATGGCCTTGAATAAACTTGAAGAGGAGCTCAAAATAAGACTTTTTTCAGTTTATGATGAAGCCCAAAAATGCTTGCAAATAGAGCTAAGATATGAAGCAAAATAATGCTACAAAGAGGGAAATAGAGACTTACCCTTGTAGAGAAGACCTCCAGCAACTTCTGGACCAAGGTAGGAACTCTTCAACCTCTTAAAATCAGCTCCAAGGTGCTTAGGTTGATAATAGAGGCGTTGTGCTTGGAGGTGTAGTGCAATGGGTACAAGAACAATGGAGTTTGAAGCTTGAAGGAGAGAGATATGGAGGGAAGTGTATGTATGCTTGAGGCCAAAAATTCTGAACCTTGGCCAATGAAGAGGAGGGCCTCTCTTATAGAAGAAGAGGTCCAAGGCTTCTCGGAGAAGCTTCAAGCAAAGGGACCAAGCTTCTAAAGGAAGCTAAACCAAAAGGGTCAAGCTTCTTGAGGAAGCTAGACCAAAGGGGTCAAGCTTCCTCAAGAAGCTCAACAAAAGGTCAAGCTTCTCTTAGAAGCTAAGGAAAAAGGGCCAAAGCTTCCTTAAGAAGCCTAAACAAGAGGGTTAAATCTCGGAGGATGGGGCAAATGCCTCTCAGCTGGCACAGTTGTATTGCACTCAGGGAGACAAAAAAGGAGATGGCTGGCCGACCAGGGGTCAAAAGGGTCAAGTTGAAAAGGTGGTCGGCCTACCCATATTGGTGGTCTCCCAGGTGAATGCAACACAGTGGTGATATGGGAGACCCGAAAATGTGGCTCAAAAGTGAGGGAGACCAAGGGGTCAAAAGGTTCAATCAACAAAGGTGGTCGGCCTACCCATATTGGTGGTCTCCCAGGTGAATGCAACTCAGTGGTGGTATGGGAGACCTGAAATTGTGGCTCAAAAGTGAGGGAGACCACCTACCTGACAAGAAAAACCGGCCGACCGGGGAAAGGTGGTCTCCAAGAAGAAAAGGTGGTCTCCCACCCTACTACCACCTTCCTAACAATGAAACTAGGGTCCATGCCAAAAATGAACCCACACCGATGCAAAACGAGGGTTCGGGGGCCAAAACGCGCAGCTGGGGCCCCCGAAAACTGACTATTAAGCACCGGAGGTGGCGTATGACCACAAAGGTGGTCTCCCGGGCCACAGTGTCCCTCTAGGGAGAGGGAACAAGGTGTGTGCCAAAAACCGGAGCAAACGGAGAAAGTTAAGCGGTCCCGAACCGAGGCGCACGGCCGACAGCTCTGAAAACCGAAAACTGGTCTCCAAACGGGAATAGTGGCCTACGACCACGAAACGTAGCCTACGGCCACTGAGAGATGGTCTTCGAGACCTCTCCCTCCCTTTGGGAAGAGAAAACAGAGAAAATAGGACTTGGATCGCAAATCGAGGCAAAGCACAAAAGAGTCCCGAAGTCTAGAGGCAAGGCTCTTAGCCGAGACTCCGCAACCTCAGAACGAGCACAATATGCATCACCACCGAGCGCTCAATCGGTGACGTCTGAGTCTTAAGGTCGGTCAAAAATGGGGTGTCTACACCAACGGTATGATGTCTCTTTTATGCCCAAAGTAACGCTTACTTTGAGCCCTCTTTCCATTAGAGGACTTGAATTCACCTTTTGGACTCAATTGATTAAAGAATGGATGGTAATCTAAAATGAAGTAATAAAATTGGTTACTAAAAAAAGTGCAAGATAATAATTTGGTTTTGGGTTCAATCGGACGGTAATTGAACCCTTGAGTCTTAAGTCGTTTCATACTCATTAGTGATGAAAACGGTTCAAGATTCATTGTCAACTACTTCCTTTGATCTTTCATGATAGGGAAGTGGTTTTGAGAGTCTTGTTTTGTTGCATTCATTGAATTTGCACACTTGGTTCATAAGCCATCATGCATTGAAATTGCATCCATTGGTGGTTTGTGAATCAAACCTCCTACTCCTTTGAGCTGTTCAAATGATAAGGAGGGGTAAACTGTGCAAACAAACCCTTGAGAATACTCTGTCCCTGCTCTGTGTATCCTCTGTTGCAGCAGGAAAGTTCAATCATCAGTGGCCGGCAGGCCATCATCAGTGGATGGCAGGCCCTTTGCCGGCCACCAGTGCAAAATCAAGCAGTGTCATTCTAAAGCAAAATAGAGTTGGTCTCCAGGTGGAAATCAATGCAAGTGTTCTATTGTGCAATAGAGGCATTCAGCAGCAGAAACAACGGCTTTTTTGGGTGGAAACCGCATTCATGCATGAGCCCTTTGTCGATCCTCGGGATCCGTGTATATTAGTGTTGTGTTTAACATAGTGGCTTTGTAGTTGATTGGTTAGAATAGCTAATTCGTCTTGTGTTATAATTATTTTAATTAGCTAGATTAGTTAATTAATTTGTTCATTCGTTTATTCATTCGGTTTGTAATAATTAGTTAAGTAGTTTAGCTAAATTATTCATTTGTTGTTGTAATAGTTAGTTCATTAGCTTAGCTCTAATTAGTTAGCTAGTTGATTCATTCGGACTCTTCTTTGTAAGGGTGTAATGTTATAATAATGTGTATGTCTTCCAACCCCACGCCTTTCTCCCTTTTATTTAACTGCTTTTGATGGTTAGTTTAAGACATCATGTTTAATTTAGCATGTTTGATGATTTGCATCCACTTGTATTGCATGCACCGAGGCTCGGTTCATTATTCTAACTTGCATTGTTAGTGTAACATTCTTTGAATACATGCTTAGACCACATGCTATCAAATTGATTCATATGCCATATTAGTAGCCGAGCCTATTAGTTGCATATTTTGCATGCGTTGCATTAGTCATGTTACATAAGTTAGGATCACTCATTTTTCTAACTCTATCATCTTCTTTTTGGCTTGGAGTACTAGGTGAGCCTTTACTCGCTTTAGCATATTGCATTGTGTGTGATTGTTACCATGTTTAGCATGCTTGCCATGAGGCAAAGTACTTCAGTGATAAACTGTTTGGATGATTGTGGATGAAGGCTAATTGCTTGAATTTGAATAATTTGAGTAAATGTTCATATGCGATCACTTTTTCAAGTGGTACATATTCGAAACAATTTTCAAAACAAACATGAATCGAGATGTTCCAATTCTTGCAAGTTAGTCTATATTTGTGTGTGTGCACATCACATAGTAATGTTAGCCTAATAAATTGGAACAAGAGCATATAATATAGATAAGATTCATATCATGATTAGTAGAGGTCGATCTTTGATCGGGCGAGCGGAGGTGCTCAATTCATGACCTTTCCCTCTCATACCTAAGTTCCCGAGCCTAGACAATCTTGGTGATGACGAACATGTGGCCTTGGCATGAGTCATGGATTTCCTAAATTTTCCTAAAAAAATATTTAGGTGGTGACTCTGTATCTGGCAAAGCAGTCCATTTTTGGCAATTTGATTCAAAATCGATTTTTCAAAAGATTTGCCGTATTGAGACTCTTTGGTGTTTATCTATTTCACATTGCACTTATGGAATCAGATTTAGAACCGCAGGAGTCTGATACTGTAGGGCTTATTTGTCTTCCGAAAGGGGGCGCGAAAAAGTTGAGCAACAGTACTATAAAAGTAAAGTACTTGATAAATTTTTAGAATTTAAGGCTTATTTTGAGAAATAGTTTTCCACACAATTGAAAATTTTGCGAATAGATAGAGGGATTGAATTTGTTAATACCTCTATGACTAAATTTTTGAAATCACAAGGTATTATTCATCAGATTTCATGTCCTTACACTCCTCCACAAAATGGTGTTAGTGAAAGGAAGCATAGACACATCACTTAGACAGCCATTGCTTACTTCATCAATCTTCTTTACCTATTCAATATTGGGTTGATGCTATTTCTATAGTTGTCCTTTTAATGAATAGAATGTTAGTTTTAAACTTCATCATTCATCTTCTTATTCTCTTTTATTTCATGAAAATCCTGATTACTCGTTCATGAGAGTATTTGGTTGTCAATTTTATCCTCGGCTCAAGCCTTATAACTCTCATAAGCTTCAACCAAAATCATTACCATGTGTGTTTTTTGGCTATCATCCAACTATAAAGGAGTACAGATGCTTAGAGCCCTCATCTAGTAAGGTTTTTATCTCTAGACATGTTGTTTTCAATGAAGATATATTTCCATTTGTTTCTTCTTTGTCTCCCACATCTTCACCGTTCTGCCCTTGTCTACTCTTTAATTTTTTTTTTTTTTTGGTTTTCTTTTCCAGATTCAGTTCTTTCTACATCAGTTTCTCTTAACTCTGTTACTCCCTCTCTTCCATTCCCACCAATTTTTATTTTTTCTTTAACTCTTTTTCCTACAAATCTTGTTCTTGCAAATTCTGTTCCTCCACTCTCAAATCCTCAATTATCAATTCCTTCAATTTCCATTCATTCTCCCTCCTCTCAGCCAAATCCTTGTATTGTCCCTTCTATTCATATTCAGTCTATCTCTATTGATCTCCCTTTTTTACCTTTCATTCCTGCTCATTTTCTTAATTCTGCTAATGCACATTTAATGGTTACCAAATCAATGGCTCATTCCTATGCTATGCTTGCTTCAATTGCTCTTAATACTTAACCACACACTTACAAGCAAGTTTTACAATCTCTAATGTGGTATGCTGCTATGATGGAAGAATATAAAGCTCTTCTAGCTTAGGATACATGGTCAATTGTCCCTCTTCTATCTTCTAAAACTGTCATTGGATGTAAATGGGTGTTTCGCATTAAAAGAAACTTTGATGGGACAATTGCAAGGTATAAGGCAAGATCGGTAGCTAAGGGTTTTCTTCAACAAGAGGGTGTTAACTTCAATGAAATATTTAGCCCTGTGGCTAAACAACCAACTATTAGGATCCTACGAGTGTTACCCTACACTACAACTAGCCTCTCAAGCAACTTGACGTAAGTAATGCTTTTCTTCATGGCACATTGGATGAAGATGTCTACATGCTCCAGCCACTTGGTTTCTCTAGTCCTACTCACCCTCATCATGTTTGTAGACTTAGGAAAGCTCTCTATGGCTTAAAACAAGCACCAAGGGCCTGGTATTCAACCTTCTCTAATTTTCTCTTGTCTCAAGGCTTTGTCAATAGTCATTGTGACAATTCTTTGCTCATACAAAAAACCAAGACTGCTATCACCATCGTTCTTGTCTATGTGGATGATATTCTTCTTACTAGTTTGATAAATTATGGATAAATTATCAAACAATTATCATATACATAATCAATCAATACAAAATTAATTATACAAATTAATTTATCAAACTAATTAGGGCATTTTCCCATAATTCAAACAACAACCCTAAGGTTCCATTTTCATCAATAATCCAACATTTATTCCTTTTCTTAATGTATTACATACATATGGGTTTATATATATGAAAACCCCATCTTTTGAAAATTACACAATGACCCCAAATTTTCTCAAAATTACCCAACAGCCCCCAACATATCAAAATGCTAAAACTTAAAGACAAAGCTCATAAGATGGAGTAGGATATTCCTACCTCAAAGTTAGAGCTCAAATGGAGAAGAAGACAAAAACCAAAGTGCTCCAAATCCACAAATTTTCGGATCAAAAGGAAGCCCTCGACGATCAATACACTTTTTACAAAGGCCAAAGGTTAGGAAAACACTCTAGCTAGATCAAACCCTAGAGAGAAGGGAGATTCTAGAGAGAGGAGCTCTCAAAATCATTTTTGGAAAAGTAAGAGAGAGAGAGGAAGTGTAAAAATGATTCAAACTATGCCCAGCTGATATCTGTTATATGTATGACCCGCTCGAGCGGAGAATAGGACGCTCGAGCGTCAAGCACAAGAAACTGGACCCGCTCGAGCGTGAAAACCAGTCCGCTTGAGCGTATATTTTCCCCTCCCAGAACTTTTATAGAAAATGAACTACCCGCTCGAGCGCCAAGGAACCTGCTCGAGCGCGACCCGCTCGAGCGTAAGGAAACCCGCTCGAGCGTGAAAAACACACCTGCAGAAGTTTTGCAGAGGCACGAAATACTGGGAGTGTGTAAACCCCGCTCGAGCGCAAATAGACCTGCTCGAGCGGACCACCAGGAAACGAACTCCGCTCGAGCGCAGAATGACCCGCTCGAGCGTAACACCAAAAACCTGGGCAACAACACTTGAAACCAACACTCAACCCACTTGTTCGAAACACGCCCAACACATCCTAAAACTCAAACATAGGGAATTAAAGGATGACAACAAGGTATACAGCCACCAACTCCACGGAACCAAGGTCCAGAATACAACAATACAGAAAGGGAAAACCGGAATCGCTATAACCTTCCCCCCTTAAAGAATTTCATCCCCGAAATTAAGTATAAGTTTTTCAAAAACATGATTTCCCAATTTCTAACATTATTACAATGCTCAATTTAACAACTTGACCCATTATCGGTCATTCCATCTCTATTCAAGAGGCACTTCACAATACAACATTCAACATGTATTTCCTTGAAATTTACCAATTTCAACACATTTTCCACAATTCTATAACATATGCAACTTTAATATCATGCTTGCATTTCCATAATATACTTAACATACGCAATGTTAAAACAAACTTCCATTTCAAGGCAAGTTTCAAAAATGCTCCCATAAACCAAAACATATACAATGTTTTATAACTTAAGATATATTTAATGCTCTTAAAGTTCAACAATATTAAAAAATTACCAATGCATGGTTACACATCAACAAACAAGTCCGGATATTTCTCACGGACTTCTAACTCACGTTCCCAAGTGGCTTCCTCCACTCCGTGATGCTTCCACAAAACCTTTACCAAGGGAATGGTCTTGCCTCGCAAGACTTGCTCCTGACTATCTAAGACCCAAACCGGTCTCTCTTCATACGAGGCATCCTCATCTACCTCTAAGTCGGTCGAATCCAACACGTGCGATGGATCCGACTCGTACTTCCGAAACATACTAACATGAAATACGCCATGTACTCTGGACAACTGCGGTGGCAAAGCCAAACGATAAGCAACCTCCCCAATCCTCTCAAGGATCTCAAAGGGACCGATAAATCGAGGAGATAACTTCCCACTCTTTCCAAACCTCATCAAACCTCGCCTAGGTGATATTTTCAGAAAAAACATGATTACCCGTCTCAAATGCCAAAGGCCTCCTCCTACGGTCGGCATAACTCTTCTGGTGACTCTGGGCTGTAACAAGCCTCCTACGGATAAGCTCGACTTTCTCCGTTGTTTCCCTCATCAACTCTGGGCCCAACAAAGGTGCATCACCTACCTCGGCCCAACAAACTGGAGACTTACAAGGTCGGCCATACAAGGCCTCAAACGGTGCCATACCGATACTCAACTGAAAACTGTTGTTATAGGCAAACTCCGCCAAGGGCAAGTGCCTCTCCTACATCCCACTAAAGTCAAGGACACAACCTCGAAGCATATCCTCAAAGATCTGAATAGTACGCTCGGACTGCCCGTCAGTCTGAGGATGATAAGCCGTACTAAAGGTCAACTTAGTACCCAAGGCACTCTGCAAACTCTGCCACAACCTAGCAGTAAAACGAGGATCTCTATCTGAGACGATCGTCACTGGGACCCCGTGCAACCTCACTATGTCCCGAATATACAAGTCGACAAGATGATCTACCGAATCTCTCACGCGCATAGGAATGAAGTGCGCCGACTTAGTCAACCGGTCTACAACCACCCAAATAGCATCACTACCCCGCTGAGTCCTCGGAAGACCTACAACGAAGTCCATAGTGACATGCTCCTATTTCCACTCGGCAATAGGCAAGGGTTGCAACAAACCCACTAGCCTCTGATGTTCGGCCTTCATTTGCTGACAAGTAAGGCATTTAGACACGAAAACCGCCACATCCTTCTTCATACCCCGCCACCAAAATTGGCGACCCAAATCCCGATACATCTTAGTGCCTCCTGGATGCACTGCAAGGCGCGAATGGTGAAACTCTCGGAGTACTTTCTCTTGGCAAGACTCCGGCACAAACAAATGGTCTCGGTATCTCACACTCAGGTTGGGATACACCGTCAAACCCTTCTCAACCTTCCCACAGGAGATCTTCTCCTGGAGAGATTCTACCTCAAGGTCACCTCTCTGTGCCTCTAACACTTGAGTCATAAATGTAGGCTGCGCAACAACAGAAAACAAGGCTGCAGCCTCAACGGATTCTCCCAGAAGCAAATCAAACTCGCCAAGTGCCCCCAACATCTCACACTCCCGGATGGCTATACAAGCTACATCTCTAATGGATTTCCTGCTAAGGGCATCAGCCACAACATTGGCCTTTCCCAAGTGATAGTGTAACTCAAAGTCGTAGTCCTCAATGAACTCCATCCACCTCCTCTGTCTCAAATTCAAGTCCCTCTGTGTAAACAGGCACTTCAAACTCTTATGGTCCGAGAACACCTCGAACCTCTCACCATAAAGGTAGTGCCTCCAAATCTTTAACGCAAAAATGACAGCTGCTAGCTCTAAGTCATGTGTAGGGTAATTCCTCTCGTGAATTTTCAATTGACGTGAGCCATAAGCTACCACTTTCCCCTCTTGCATCAACACACAACCCAAACCCTCTCATGAGGCATCACAGTAAACCGCATAACCCAAACCTCTCTCCGGGATAATCAAAACCAGAGCGGTGGTCAATCTAACCTTCAACTCTTGGAACGACTTTTCACAAGTCTAACTCCAAACAAATTTGACTTCCTTCCGAGTCAATCTAGTCAATGGCGAAGCTAGCCTGGAGAAATCTTTCACAAACCGACAGTAATACCCAGCTAATCCCAGAAAACTGCGGATCTCAAACACACTCTTAGGCTGTGCCCAATCTTGCACTGCCTCTATCTTGGATGTATCAACAGACACCCCTTCCCCGGATACCACATGGCCTAAGAACTTGACTTCCCCTAGCTAGAACTCACATTTCTCAAATTTGGCGTACAGCCTATGGGCTCTAAGCAACTCAAACACCACTCTCAGGTGTTCCTCGTGCTTCTCCTCAGAAGGCGAATAGATTAAAATGTCGTCCACGAAAACGACTACAAAACGATCTAAGAATTCTCGGAAGATCCGGTTCATCAAATCCATAAAGACTGCCGGTGCATTGGTGAGCCCAAATGGCATCACCAGAAACTCATAATGGCCATACCGCGTACGGAATGCCGTCTTCGAAATATCCTCCTCCCTGACCCTCAACTGGTGGTAACCCGATCTCAAGTCTATCTTAGAGAAACAACGGGAATCCTTCAACTGGTCAAACAAATCATCTATACGGGGCATAGGGTACTTATTCTTGACCGTAGCTCGATTCAACTTCCGGTAGTCGATACAAAGTCTCAAGGCACCATCTTTCTTTTTAGCAAAGAGGGCCGGTGCTCCCCACGGCAAAACACTAGGGCGGATGAAGCTCTTATCTAGCAATTCCTGGAGCTGAATCTTCAACTCACTCAACTCGGTTGGGGCAAAACGATAAGGTGCCATAGAAATCGGTGCCATGCCGGGCACTAAATCGATCGAGAACTCAATCTCCCGGTGAGGTGGCAAACTAACAAGATTCTCGGAAAAAACATCCGAATACTCACAAACCACTCTTGGTAATACAATCTGGGTTTCATTACACTCACTACTCAAAAGGCTAGCAAGAAGACCACTAAGCTCACTCCGCCCTCGCGGATCATACACCGGTGGTAACACACTACCAACCCGATCCCCCAAGAAATGGAAACACTCCCCGCTCAAGGTACATACTGTGACCCTCTGGCGGTAGCAATCAATAACAGCCCGGTATGACGATAACCAGTCCATACCCAAAATAACATCAAATCCCGACATGGGCATAACTACAAAAGGAAACAGAAGTCGACGATCGGCGACCTTTATATCACAACCTTTACATCCTTGTTTCAAAATCAATTCACCCCCAACAGGTGATACAACACATATAGGAGATGCTAATTGTGCCAACTCAACCCCAAAATAGATGCAAATGCAGCAGATACAAAGGAATGAGACGCACCCGTATCAATCAACACACTAGCAACCGAGTTGCAAAACAGAAAGGTACCTCTCACAACTGATGGAGCCGGTACTAGGTCCTGCGCGGTAACAGTATACATGCGCCCTGTAGGCCCCTGATCCATTTGCTCACCCCTAGGAGCAAATGACTGCTGCACAGACTGGGACGATGAAGCCCCCTGATTGGCCCTCGAGGCCTGAACTGACTGAGCTGGCTGAAAACTCTGCCTCTGCCCAGATACACCAGATGTGCCACTCAACTGTGAGCAAAACCTCTTCAGGTGCCCCGCCTGACCATACTGATAACAAGACAAAGGCTGGCCTCTGCCCTGACTCTGGCCCTGGAGTCGAGTCGAAGATGAAGCAGCTCTTTGACCTCCTCCCTTCTGCGGGCAAGCTGGAGACTTGTGGCCCAGCTGACTACACTTATAACAAGTCACGTCTCCCTGGCTGCCTCTCCCAGAACCTGCACTCGGTACTGGAAAGGTCGATCTAGCAAAACCTCCCTGAGACTGCTGAGGGTTAGAACCCCTCTGTCTCCTGCCATCACCCTGGCCATCCTGGCTCCTCTTGGAGCCTCTCTGCTCCTCCTCCTCCTACATCATGATCTCCATATGGGCTGCAGCATCAACCAAGCGCCCATAGTCTCGGGTCATAGAACCCCCAACTCTCATCTTGAGGCCGCGCCTCAACTTCTTCTCAAACTTGATACAACGGCGCTCCTCGGACGCCACGAGCTCAGGTGCAAACCTGGACAGACTAGTAAAAGGAGCCTCAAACTCGGCCACTGAAGAACTCAACTGCAAGAGCTGGCAGAACTAGTCTCTCAGCTTCTCCCTGACAGCTGGAGATAAGAATTTCTCCTGGAAAGCATTCACAAAAGCCTCCCAAGTGCCATCAATACGGCCCTTCACAAACTTCCACCACTGACCCGCATCCCCCTTAAGCTGGAAAGATGCCAAGGTCACTTTCAATGCTCCGTCCTCGATGCCTAGCATCTCGAACGTCTTCGTCATCTGCTCTAACCACTCATCAGCCTTAAGTGGCTCATTCGAATCCCCAACAAATTTGTCCAGATTCGACCGGAAGAACTCCCTCTTCAAGAAGGAAGGCCTTGCCTCAGCAACGTGGGACTGAACCTGATTCTCAGCTCTGAGAATGCCCATAGACTCTCTCAAAGCTCCTGCTATCCCTCGGGCTAAGACGCCCACAGCCTGCTGACTTGCTGGTTCGGCCACATTGGCCTAACCAACCCCCTCTTGCTGTTCCGGAATCTCCTCCGGTATAGGCATCTCCTGCCTCCTAGGCCTACCTCGCCTACCACCACGTCCTCGTCCTAACATCCTAATAAAGGTAACAAAGACATTAACACATTCATAAATGTGCCGAAGCTATAACACTCGCGTCCTAATGCATGGACAACTGTAATTCACTCCACGTAAGCACATAAACACATAAGCACTTACGAATTTCATTTCCGGATAATGATAGTCCCGAGGCGTTACTAGAGTTCCGGTTAGAAGCAGCATTGATCAAGTGCTTTTCCAACAAGACTCACAGAAACCCAAGGATCCAATCAACATCCTAGAAACTAAATCCCATACCCAAGTAGTCACATAAACATGTTATCACATAAGCACATAACATTACATCTAAGTCTCTAACAAGCGAGACCAACCCATTGTGATACTAATCACTTCCCACGTACCCAAAGTATTCAAACCCGGTACGCTCTGATACCAAGTTGTAACGCCCTAAAAAAAAAACATAAAACCCATCATTCTTGACATGCAACAATATAAGGAAAATAAACATCTTTCTATTTATCAGAGTAATTCTTACAAAAGTATTACATGTTGACAACAAAAGTAAATGCCCTAAAGGCTTACAACTTTCCAAGCCAACATTTGGTTATAAGAAATGAGTACTAACTCATATACATGTTAAGCCCTTGGCTTGAATTTACATGTAATACATCAAAAGAAAGCAATACAACAAAAAGTCTGCCTGCCTCTAGCCTGCCAAGCTATGTCCTTGGAGGTGGCATGCTACCTGTACCTGAAAATGATGTCCCATATAGGGTGAGCCACAGCCCAGTAGAAATATACTAAACCAACTATAAACAATGACTAAAAGATTAGCAATTGATAGATGGTCAACACTTATATTCCAACTCATATCATATTACAATTTCATGACAATCATGCCCATGCTACGTTTCCTTTTCCATTTCTCATTCGACTTTAAGTTCGAAAACGAGGCTCAGATCCTGGCCAACCAGTTTAGTGAGATTATAATTCATCATTAAAATACTTTCGAAAATCATGACGGATACACATTTTGGTGTTGTATCAGTAACACATAAAATCACTTCCATACTTCACACATGATACACACTTTGGTGCTGTATCAAATAAACATAGGAACACTTCTATACTTCACAATTGATAATGATATACATTTTAGTGCTATATCAAATCAAACAAACACTTCCATACTTCACAAATGATACACATTGTAGTGCTGTATCAATGTCAAACAGTTTCCGATTTAGAGGTCCATCCCCTATCTTCCCCTAAACCGTGGAGTACATCCCCTATCTCCTCCCACACAACACAATGTATATAAACAATTATCATATACATAATCAATCAATACATAAGGTTAATGTATTATTCCAACCGTCATATTCGATGACACATTCAATTGATTAGTTTTAGTTTGCCTAATCATCATGCATTGCCTACAACAATCAAGACTATCCTTCACCAATAGCCCAAAGCAGTTATTTCAAAACAGAAAATAAATGCATCAAATGGATATAATATCGACATTTTGACTAGGTGAGCGATAAACAAATCCAACTACACCCTTTAATCCCATATCTTTCCAATTCCATTATTCTCAATTCAATTTCTCATTTCTCAAAATTAATTATACAAATTAATTTATCAAACTAATTAGGGCATTTTCCCATAATTCAAACAACAACCCTAAGGTTCCATTTTCATCAATAATCCAACATTTATTCCTTTTCTTAATGTATTACATACATATGGGTTTATATATATGAAAACCCCATCTTTTGAAAATTACACAATGACCCCAAATTTTCTCAAAATTACCCAACAGCCCCCAACATATCAAAATGCTAAAACTTAAAGACAAAGCTCATAAGATGGAGTAGGATATCCCTACCTCAAAGTTAGAGCTCAAATGGAGAAGAAGACAAAAACCAAAGTGCTCCAAATCCACAAATTTTCGGATCAAAAGGAAGCCCTCGACGATCAACACACTTTTTACAAAGGCCAAAGGTTAGGAAAACACTCTAGCTAGATCAAACCCTAGAGAGAAGGGAGATTCTAGAGAGAGGAGCTCTCAAAATCATTTTTGGAAAAGTAAGAGAGAGAGAGGAAGTGTAAAAATGATTCAAACTATGCCCAGCTGATATCTGTTATACGTATGACCCGCTCGAGCGGAGAATAGGACGCTCGAGCGTCAAGCACAAGAAACTGGACCCGCTCGAGCGCAAGAAGTCCCGCTCGAGTGCCAAGACACAGAAACAAAACACACCCGCTCGAGCGTGAAAACCAGTCCGCTCGAGCGTATATTTTCCCCTCCCAGAACTTTTATAAAAAATGAACTACCCGCTCGAGCGCCAAGGAACCCGCTCGAGCGCGACCCGCTCGAGCGTAAGGAAACCCGCTCGAGCATGAAAAACACACCTGCAGAAGTTTTGCAGAGGCACGAAATACTGGGAGTGTGTAAACCCCGCTCGAGTGCAAATAGACCCGCTTGAGCGGACCACCAAGAAACAAACTCCGCTCGAGCGCAGAATGACCCGCTCGAGCGTAACACCAAAAACCTGGGCAACAACACTTGAGACCAACACTCAACCCACCTGTTCGAAACACGCTCAACACATCCTAAAACTCAAACATAGGGAATTAAAGGATGATAACAAGATATACAACCACCAACTCCACGGAACCAAGGTCCAGAATACAACAATACAGAAAGGGAAACCCGGAATCGCTATAACAATAATATATCTTACCGTAAGGCCAAACATCCTCCCGAATGTCCACCCAAGGGAAACATTGACAATTTTTTATTCATGTTTGGACAACCTACAGGATATTTGCCTGAACATCCTCTCAGACAATTAGGGTTGTGAAATAATTTGATGAAAATTTTAGTTTTAGCATCGGAGTGAACGGTATCAAATCAAAAAATTTATCAAATTACGAGTAAAATGGTGAGAGTTTTTTTTTTTTTTTGGAAGTCTAAACCATTTTGTTTTTGTTTTTTAAGAGTGAATGAGCTTTTGAACTCCTCGATGGTTGACAAGGAATTGGGAAAACCCCTTTGAAGTCGTCTATTTTTTTAATCCAATAGGTAGAGAGAAAGAAACCCTTTGAACGCCCATACGTGTTGGGAAAAAATTGAATTTAACACCATAGTTAGGTTTGGAAGATCCCCCGATTGATTTCTCAGAAAAAATGGCCGATGTACAAGACGAATATTGCTCGGATTTCCCTCGCAATTTCAAGGAATATGTGGTCAAGGAACTGAACTTGTGTAAATGTATTCAAAGGCATAACTATTCGCATGTCTGGGATTGGTTTTTCTGGAGTCGAGAAGACAACGAACCCCTAACGTCCTTCTACTCTTCCCCACGGAGTTGAGTTACTTTTATCTTTCTTTCTTCATTTATTATTATTTTTTGTAAGATTTGAATATATATTTTTTTATTGTTTAGTTTTAAGTCAATTTTAAATCAATAATGTTACTTGGTTTTGAAATCAATTCTCTCCTGAAATTTGTTTGTTTTTTTTTTTTTTATATCAAATATTAACATCAGAATCAGATATTTGCCTTACAAAACTGTGGACTGTTGGGTTTATGGCACGAACCTAGTTCAATTTTGGGCACCCGTAACAAAAAATGGGCGGTCTTTTGTTACAACTCGAAACCAACCTTTCGTGTTAATATGTGTCAATGACGATGACGAACTTGATTTTAAAAGACTTTGTAGGTATAGGATGATATGTATGGATTATAAATTTGACATTGATTTGGATGGGGAGACTTCTGATCAACGCCTAGGGCTTCCTGGCCGAGTGTTCAAGCATCAATTCCCTGAATCCATTCCCAATGTGGAGTTTTACTCTCATCATTGAGTATCCATAGCGCGACCATGCTATAGATTGTCTAGTTGGAGAATCTTTGGCATTTCTAGTGTTTGAACCTTCTACCCAAAGGTGTGTTGGTGTATTTGAGGTGGTGACATTAGGTCTGTATACCAGATTTGCAGATCTAATTGGTCAAGCCTATTTCTACAAAAAAAATGGAATATATATAGATTTTGAGGTTAGTCCCCCAATCACTCCCAAATTGGCATTTTCAATGTTTTGTTAATATTACTCTCTCTCTCTCTCTCTGAGCATCTGCAGTGGTGTGTTTGTTTGTGTAATAAGTTGGTGGGGTTTGCCCATTAAAAGGGCAAAATAATGCTTTAATGAAAGTGTTAAACATTGTGTAACATTTGTCAGTTGTTAATGTGTTTGTTAACTATGCTGAAAGGGTTAACACACAAAAAGTAAGCCACATTGTCATTTTTCTAGATCATAAGTGTTTTAAAACACTCATGTTTGAAAGGCAAGAACATAGGCGCATAATGAGAATCTTATGTCAAGTATCTTTCATTTCATTGTTTGGCTGTGTTATAAAATGACAATGCAATTCCTAGTTTGGTTCCCAAACTGGAATGACATTACACCACTAAGGTTGTATTTGGTTCATGGATTTGTGTAGCGATTTGGAAAGAGAAAGGGAAAGGGAAAGGTGTCACATTTCGAGTCTAGATCTTCTTTCGGGACACCTTTGGCGCTTCTTGCTATGGGGCCAAAACGGCGTCGTTTTGGTTAAAAGGGCTTCATTTTGTTTTTGTTTTTGTTTCCCCCTTGTTTTTCCCCTGTTTTCTTCTTTGTCTAACCTCTCAAATGAGTAGAACTGAGAACCCTAAGCACCTTAAGTGTGAACGACTGAAGATGAAAAGGAGGGCCACAACGGCGGCGAGGCCAGCAACAACATTGCTTCAGTGACTGAGCTCTTAGTAAACCCACTTGTCCAATTACAAGATGATTTATTATATATATGTATATAGAGTTCTGTCAATCATCAAGTTTTAGTTTGATATGGAGCTTTTTACTTCTCAGTTTGAGCTTTTTGTGATTTTTTTAGGTAAGAATTTTGAATACCCATTTCGTGATTCTGCTCAATTTTGCATTACCCAGAGTGTATTTTTTTAGGTAATAATTTCAAATACCTAGAGTGTTGAATTTGGATGATTTATGTTTGTTAATGTTAATTGAATAACCCATGTTGGGTTTGCTTTAATTTTGTGGTGGGTTTGGTAGTTTTTAGAGAGAGAAAGAGGAGGAAGAAGAAGAAGGGGAAGCTAAACAGAAAGGAGGGGGTTCTTGTTTGTTTTTTTTTTTCTTTGGTTCTAGTCGCCGGCGATTGAGAGGAAAACGTGACATTTCTTTTTTTTCATTTGTTTATTTCTTTTCTCTAGTTTTGCATTAATTTCTTTCTTTGTTTTCTCTGGTTTTTTTTTTTTTATTTCTTTCTTTATTTTGTTTTTGGAGACTTATTGATTTGTACATGGGTTTTGCTCTATATATCTTCTCAAAGAAAAGAAAAGAAGAGAAGTTAATGAAGCTTTAGTTGAAGTGTTAGATGCTATCTTCTCTCCACCACATTGTTCATGGTTTCTCAGTGCTGGAAAAAAGGGGGGGGGGGCAAAACGATGCCATTTTGGCATCACGATAGGAAGCACAGCAGGGTGCCCCGGCAAGGGATCCGGACTCGTCACATTTCACCCACCTTTTCCATTTCCCTTTCTAAATCTATATCCAAATTTAAGAACCAAACATAACCTAAGGTAGTGTTTTGTTGGCTGGAATGATTGTAAGCTTAAATAGAATGGCTAATCTTTGACTTTCCAATAAAATGTCCATTCTCCTAAATTGGAGAATATGATGATTTCATTTCCAAATTTCCAATGTATATTTTTCATTTTTATTGAACCAAACATGAGAATAGATGTTATGACGAACTGAATTTTTTCCATTATAGAGTTCATTATATGCATCATTTTATTGGCAAAATATTATTCTACATTTCAAAGTTTATAAGATTCCTCAGTTGCATCTTTCCATTCCCCTGCAGAACTTAGATCTGAAATGTTCAGTTACATTTGATCACGCGGTCATGGAATTAGTAAGTACCAAACGATAATGCAATGTCAAATTTAGTTTTTTATTTTTCTGAAATTAATATGGTGAGGAATATTTTTTGACCGATACCTAGATGTGACAATACTTTCAAACTAGGATGATGACAAAAATGAAGCTTGTACAATTGCCTTGGATGAAATCAAGAACGTGTTGAAAACTGTATGTTATGTTCATGATTTACCTTTAGCTCAGGCATGGGTCCCATGCAAGGTAGGTTGCCCATGCAGGGCTCTAGTTGATGGTGGCATTCTTGGTGTAAGTTGTCATTACAACAAACATGACTATAAAGACTTTTGTAATGTCAATTCTTTGAATCACTTAAAGAAAGGGGTGGGGGTTGTTGGGAGAGCACTTTTGTCCACTAATATGGTATTTTGCAGGGATGTAACCCAACTTAGCCTAACTGAGTACCCCTTGGCACATTATGCACTAGAGTCTGGATTACAGGGTTACTTCGCGATATGCTTGCAGAGCATTTGCACTGAAAATGATGATTACGTGCTAAAGTTCTTTTTGCCGGTGAGCAACGAAACCAATGAAAATCCACATACCTCATTGATGAAAATATTGGAAACAACGAGGAAAGATTTCGGTACTCTTAGGGTTGCTTCTAGAAAAAAAACTTGGGGAAGAATTACATATTGAAGAAATTGGTATTCAAAATGGTGAGAAACTTGATCATATTCAAATGCCTCAAACTATTATATCTTTGCCTCGGTTAGAACCCTCACAAAGTGAAGTTGAGGTAATGCCAGTGGATTCATCAGATCAACCATCAGTGAATGCCATAAATACTAGAAGTAATGTTGGTGGTACATAATGTAACAACATTGCTATTACTTGTACGCAAGAGAAAAACACAGTAAAGGCATCAAAAAGGAAATGCAACAAATCTGGAGATACAATAAAGGCTTCAGAAATAAAAGGCAACAAATCTGGAGTCAAAATTAAAATTTCCTTAGAAGATATCCTGCAAACTTCAAAAATGAAACTAAAGGCTGCTGTGGAAAACCTCCAAGGTATGCTTGCACTTTCATAAAATAAAATATAATGTTGCTTGTGATCTTGGTAGTTATTTCAACTAGATGGATTCTTCTATAAACAAATAGAAAGTAATATCTATTATTTGGATTCTTCTTTCTGCAGTTAGCAAATCTACGTTGCAGCGTGC
This sequence comes from Camellia japonica, assembly GCA_030407325.1. NCBI lineage: Eukaryota > Viridiplantae > Streptophyta > Magnoliopsida > Ericales > Theaceae > Camellia > Camellia japonica. Next base: position 151,166,796 of record JAPPVO010000036.1, on the reverse strand, counting down.
ATGTAGAGAATATGGTATTGACAGGTGGCCACCTCGCAATATAAACAAGTCTGGTTGCTCTCAGACCAATGAATCGGCCCCGTGTGTTGATCTAGAACAAAGCTCACAATTGAATCTTGATGATCTTCCTTCTGCTCAACCTTCAGCTAGTATTGTTCACACCGAGCCACATGATACAACGATGCAAGATGCCAATGTCGTGACTATACAAGCAAAATATGCAGAAGGTAATGCAATTAAATTTCGTCTGTCTTTGTCATTGCGACTCATAGAGTTGCAGGAAAAAGTGGCGGAGAGGATAAACCTGGAGGCTGGAACTTTTTATGTCAAGTATAAAGATGAGGATGGTGATTTGATTTTAATAGCATGTGATGGGGACTTACGAGATTATATATGCGTTTCTAGATTGGAAGGCAAAACTCGTGTTGTGGTACTGCTTGAACCAAAGTTACCAATTACTGATCATCCATAAAAGGGGATTAGTCTATTCATTTGCAAGTTTACTTGGAGATGCGCGTTTATTCCATTGGTTATCTATCACCCACCTTGAGATGTTATTTTTATTCCCTAGAATTTGATGGTAATGTTTTCCCACAATCAGTACTAACTATTTAAAATGGAAAATTTTATCCATACATAAAATTTATATGAGTTTTGCTACATCTCTCCATTTCATCACTTCCAATTACACCTCTAATAAGGTGGCAACCGATTTTGAAAGGAGAGAAGAATTTAATGAGAGTTGATTGGTTGGTATTTTTTGTTACCTCGTTAGAGGTGCAATTGAGGGTGATGAAATGGGGGATGGGGCATTTCACAATTTATACAAAAAATTTCACAAGAATGATGTGGTAATATCATTATTGTAAATAAATGCATATTTAATGGTGTTTTTTTTATTCATCCAAAAAAATATTATTTTGTTTTGAAATGAATGTTTCTTAATGAGCCACATTATTATGTATGAATTTTTTTTTAATTTATATAACATTATTTATTTAAAATTTATTTTTTTATTTTTTATTTTGGCTAAGTTTTGTCTCTAATCGACGATAGATTAGGAGTGCAACTCGGGCGGGTTCGGTCGGGTTGGGAGGTTGTCCAAGCCTAGCTCAAGTTGTGCTGAGACCTGCCCAGGCTCACCCAAGCCCGAATTGTAACTCGTGGTTGCTTGCCCAAGCCCGACCCGAGTTCAAATCGAATTGCCCGAGTTGCCCAAATTATAAAAGAATTTAATATATATATATATATATTTTGTAGTTACATTATTAAATTATTAAAATTTGACTCTATTTACATTTTTTTTAATAGAAAATCATTAATACTATCAAAACAAATAATTTATATGATGTAAGAGAGATGTCGCTCTAGTAGTCTTTACAATTTATGAGTGAAAATAAAAATAAAAAAAAGGTAAGAATTTATGTTATTTGTATATATAATGTATATTCAATATGATTTAATAATTTGAATTACTTTAATATCATGTAATGACTAATGATTTATATGTATATTTAATATTTTTATATATCTATATATGTATAATTTGGGCTTCGGGTTGCTCAGGTTGTTTGACGTCTTTTTCCAAGCCCGCCCAAATTTAATTTAGGCTTCTGAATTTTTGCCCAAACCCGTACCAAATTTGAAAATATCTTGTCAAAGCCTTAAAAAAATTTGGACTGGGTTTGGGTTTGCTTGGGTTAAACCCGTCCAAGTTGCATCCCTACCATATATTGGACATGCGCAATCTGGTTAGCACACAAGTTTGTTGGCCTGCCAACCCAACACTGGTCTCATAAAAGGTACGTTAATAGAATTATATTAAAATTGTGAAATATGTTATATTTTTTTTTTACACCGAAGAGAGGTTAGTGTAACTTACCACTAATAATATGGTATCAAGTTCTTTATAGAAAAAAATATATATATATAAAAAAATATGATATACAAATAAAACAATTGTACAAAAAATTCATATAGAATGAGTTGGCAAAAGTGTATCAATTTATTGGGTAAATTACAACACTCCCTGAGATTTATTTAAAATATGGAATGTTCTTTGTAGTTTTGAAAATTACATCTCACCTTTTAAGTTTCCAGTCGTATAACAAGTAAACCATCTCATTAATTAAGTCAATTAATAGTTTTTAAAAATGTCAAAAATATATTTCCATTAACAATTTATGTAATTTTATTGTTGGATAGAAGAGTAGTTAGAAATTTTATTTTTTTTTATTAATTATGTTAAACAAAGAATCTCGATAAGGAAGTATTTGTAATTTTCAAAATCAATGGGATAACCTATTGTACGAGCACGAAATAATCTTCTCGTATAATCCTCTTGACCGAGTTTGCACTCCTCCAAACGTCGTCGCTTTTACTTCCTGAAAACACAAATGTAAGCTAGTTGACGGGTGTGCGCCGGAAACCCCTCCGATGTCTAAGTCAGCAAAATAGACAATAGACACAAAAGCTCTGTGTATTTGAAAGTAAGAATTGTGATACCTGTACATAGGTCTGTCATGAGCTTTTATAGATTCTGCCTGGCACAATCCTAGTAGGATTCCAACTCTCCTTATAAGAGTCCTCCTAGGAATCACACACCCTACTCACTACCAACCAAGTGAGATGGTTTGCATAATCCTAGTAGGACTCTACTTTTCTCAGCAGAGTCCTCCTAGGAGTCTCAAGCCCAAGGATAATGCTTATCCTTAAAACACTCCCATCATTCCAAGCCAAGTGAGATGGCTGAACCCTTACCTCGGCTGACACTGCGGTCAACCGTGCTTACACAGCTCGGTGATACTTTAAGCACCACTATCAGTCTTGACTTTGAGATGACGCCCTGCAGAGCTATCCTTTAGCTCGATCCTCCCTCCACTGATACCTCAGTCAAGGATAGCTAGGTCAGGCTACTGGTAGCCCATCTCTGACCGACCCGATGTTTAGATGATCAAGGGCCGTGCTACATAAATAATTACCTCGGCCCATAGTTCGGCCCAAACCCGAAATATGAGATGTCTTCTTGGCCTAAGACCGAGCTACACCAGCCCTTAGCTCGGTCCATTACGCGGCCCAACTCCCAAAGAAGACTCTTTCTAGCTCTGCCCAATTTGTTTACAAATTACCCTCTCACCTATATTTTAAATAAACTTTAGGGTGTATATTTTAAATTAATAAAAAAGTTTATAACTAATTATTAAAATTGATAAAATTTACCATTGATTTAAAATTTATTTTGAAAATATAAACTGAATTATAATTTCTCCTTCATTTAAACTGAAAGACTCATAAAATGATTTACAATTTTTAAAATGTTATTCTCACATTAGTTTTATAAAATTTGATGTATGAGTTTTTGGTTTATTACAATATATATATATATATATTTGGCAACTGTCACAGGTGGTTGTCAAAGCTGATACTGAGAAGTCCGAACCAAATACATGTCGTGGCAACTTTTAATTGGCCAATTATATCCGTACGACACCCACCGTCACTCATTACATTTGATAAGGTCAAATTTGTCATTTTATAAGGAGTAGTCTCTTCTAGCATCTCATGCATGTAAGGCGCAACCTAAGAACTAAAGGTTCCGAGTATCTGCTTCAACTGAAAAAGAAACATAGAAGAGTCCTCACCATCTGAGGGTGCAAACAAAAAATGAACCTTGGCTCTTAGAGAGAGAGAGAGAGAGAGAGAGAGAGTACCCTTGAGACCAGTTTTCCAAACAGTGTTAATGTACCTTAGGCTAGAAACAATATTGTTGCTGACTTGAATGGAGAATCTCAGATGGTAACACGTGTCTTCTTTTAGTGTAAACCACACGCCTTTGGGGTCCTCATTAACAAGAATCTCAAGAATAAGATCAGGTGGACCAGGGCAGAGGATAGTAAGGCTCAAAATTTGGACATCTGGTTCTAGAGTTTCTACAACATGGAAAATAGAACAATCAAATCATCCCAATCGAAAGCAAACCAATCCACACTTAGTTAAAAACAACTTCAAGGACTAAGAGATCAGTAAATTTTGTCAAGTCCAATTCCTCGTATAGATTATCCCATTTGAAAGCAAACCAATCAACTTAGTTAAAAACAACATCAAGGACTAAGAGAACAGTAAAATTTGTCAAGCCCAATTACTCGTATAGATTATCGCAAATTAATGTGTGGAAGGCATAAGATATTGACTAAAACACCAAGATAATACTTGAAGATAATACTTGAGTAATAGTCAAAGTTCACAATCATTTTTACAACAAGCCCTCTCTACACCCTCTTCTCCAAAAATCAAGGAAAATACACACGAAAGTTAAAAAAATTAAATAAATAAAATAAAATAAATATTATTTTAAATAGATAAATGAATAAGCTGAACAGGGTTCACCCAACTCAAACTAAATATTTTAGACAAAGCCTTTGCATTACGAAAATGTGAATAGTTAAAAAAACACAAATTTGCCATGTTATGAGCTTTCCTATGAAGATAAATATATGGGATGAATGTGCAGAAAAGGGCATAGGATTCTCTATTCAACATAGGTGTCCCCGTGTTTCCAAATTCTAACCCTATAATTGTCTCAAAATTATTGTGTTTTGAGATTCCAACCACATTGTGCGGTTAGGAATGCATTGGGCATAAGAGGGACAGAAAATCCCTGGCAGCAGAAAAAGAATCAAAATTGAACACAGTTAGAAATTTGTTACCATTGTTTGTTTTTCCCATGTGACAATTAAAAATTTGAAACCATGATCACAAACACGAGCACTAGAATGGTAAACTTCTTTCTCATCACAACAATGCTACAAACCATGATAAAATTTGATGAAAATTGCCTCAAAGCCGTTGTCGGTTAAATAACCTAGCTTCAAGACTGTTTTCATAAAACATTTTTCATGATCTGTAACATTTTTGTTCTCATCACGTTTGACAAACACATTGGAAACTATTTCTGTCCCATTCAAAAAATGACTTCCAACAAACAGTGAACAATTGAATAGATTCTAGGAATTTTGGTATAGGATCATGTGTCCCTGACTCCCCAAAACCCTTGTTCCCTATCCCAATATACTACCAGCCGTACCATATGTTGAGAATATTAAAACACAATTTTGCGACTTAGGGTCCGTTGGAAAACAGAAGAACATAATTTTTTTTCTTCCCTGCTAAGAAAGCATTCATTTTTTAGTTCATTTCTCAAAAAACTTCAATTGGTACACGCAAGAAATAGGCCAATTCAGCAGCTTTTTGTTCAATTTCTTATGGAGTAAAATTCTCATCGGTACGAGTCAAGGGAATCACCCCCTGGCCTCGGATTTCCATATAAAGAACACGACAAGCATAAATACCCTCTTTAACTTCTATTATGACGGACTAAATATATTTTTTTTAAAAATCGGAGGTGAAATGGTTGTGATATCATAAGCTAGATCACTATTACCAGAGTTTTTATTCATGAGACTGTTTACACATCAATTAATGGTCAACAGACAAGTTACCAACATAGATCAATTAAGATTCAAGAGCAACAAAGTACCTTCAACCGCATTGACATCGATATTGCTAAGAAGCTGTTCTTTCCACCGCCTCAAACTCTCATCATCCTAAACTAGCACAGAACCACAAGAAATTCAACAACACCAATACACAATTTCACTTTTGTTTCAAGAGAAACAAACAAAACAAACCTTGTCCTTTTCAAGATGCTCTTTGATACTGCAAATGGGACCCAATTGTAGACAAGCTTCTTTTTCTTCATCCTCCTTTTTACCCTTTACTTCATCATGTGTAGCATAACAAGAAGTCTTACTTGGGTATTTGCTATGACATTGTATTGGTTTGGTTGGGTTGGTTTTGTTTCAGAGGTCACATTGTTTTCATCCAAACCCATTGTTTGAAGACCTCAAAAAAAAAAAAGAAAAAAAAAAAGAAATTGGCAAGAAAAGCAATAGAATAGAAAAAAAAGCCTCAAAGACCTTCAAACAAATAGATCATATGCAATGTAAAGAAATGAAAGAGAATGAGTGATAGCCAGAAAATGAAGAGACCCAGAAAACAGAGAGAGTCAAAGAATCCCAAGAAGGTAATGATTAGCCATACAAAGGGCAGACAAATAACACAATAGGAACATCATCAGAGGACAAGTAAAAGGTGGAAAGAGAAAATAACAGAAGAAAATTAATTGTTTTTGCTATTGTTTTTGGAGTTGTTTGTGTGGTGAGAAAGAGAGCGATTTTTGTTTCCTTGGGAGTGTATGCCATGATTGTAGCTCTTGAATCAACTACCATCAAAACCACAATATTGGGCAATAAAGGCGGTCTCTTGACTTATTCTTGAGCATCTTGGTTTGGCAATCATCAGTTAGAAAAAGGAGAAACTAGAAATCAGTTAAACTATTAAAAAATGGTTACATAAAAAAAATTATGATTATAATAATTAAAATTTGTTATTTCTCCTTCAAAATTATATATATATATATATATATTGTTTTTAGTAAATCTTTTTAAATTGTGTTAATTATTTTTACAAGAATAATCTAAAAAGGAGAATTTGGTAGTAAATATCTTTTAATGACTTATTTTCTTATAAGATTTGACCCAATAAATTTCAAGTGTCATATTATTAACTTTTATAGATATTAATACCTTTTACAATTATAATATTTATAATTCTTTTAACTTCCATCCTTTGTCATTGTTAATTAATTCAATCCCATCTTCTAAATAGTACGAAGATGCCCTTCATGCTCCTCTTCAGAAGGTGAATAGATAAGAATATCTTCTACAAAGACGACCACAAATTTGTCAAGAAACTCCCAAAAGATCCTATTCATTAGATCCATGAATGTGGCTGGAGCGTTAGTCAACCTAAAGGGCATAACCAAGAACTCGTAATGACCATATCGGGTATGAAAAGCAGTTTTGGGAATGTCCTCCTCTCTAACTCGGATTTGGTGATAACTCGACCTTAAATCTATCTTGGAGAAACAACGAAAGCCTTTAAGTTGGTCGAAAAGATCATCTATCTTGGGCAAGGGGCATTTATTCTTAATTGTGGCTTGATTCAATTTACGGTAATCTATGCACAATCTCAAGGATCCATCTTTCTTTTTCGCAAACAAAGCCGAGGCTCCCCAAGGTGAGGTGCTAGGGCATATAAATCCCTTACTAAGTAACTCTTGCAATTGTTCCTTCAGAACCGCTAATTCAGTTGGGGCAAACCTATATGGCGACAAGGAGATATGTGTCGTACCCGGAAGCAAGTCTATGGTGAACTCTACTTCCCTATGAGGAGGTAATTCTGTAAGATCGTCAGGAAAGATGTCAAGGTGTTCACACACTACCTTTGGGAATTCATCTCGGACTACATCACTTCCGTCATCCAAAAGGGTTCCTAAAAGAGAATTAAATTGGCCCCGGCCACGTGGGTAGTATGAGGAGGGTAAGGATCTATCGTACCTATCCCCCAGAAACGTGAAACAATCACCACTTCCAGTACACACTGTAACTCTCTCGTGATAACAATCGATGATCGCCCGGTAAGTGAACAACCAATCCATTTCGAGGATAATGTCAAAACCCGACATTTCCGAAGTTGTCGACCCGCCACCTCAATTATACACCCCTGACACCCCTGGGTCAGAGTGACCTCACCCCCAACCAATGACTCTACTGAGAGTGAAGATTGCAGTTGCTTACTCTCTAACCCCAACAATGATGCAAATGATGTGGCAATAAATGAATGCGATGCCCCAGTGTATTAAAAATGAGGAATGTACCTTCACAACTGATGGCCCCGACGCTTGCTCAGAAGTAGTGACAGCGTACACTCTTTCTTGTGACCTCTGCTCCCCTACACCACCTCTCTGAACATAAGCTTATTGTGTGGATTGAGCAGATGTAGCTCCCTGAACTGTCTAGGATGTTCGTCCTAACTGAGTCAGCTGATAAGATTGCCTCTGTCCCTAACCTATCTGTAAACCTCTAGACTGCCTAGACCCTGCCACACCCGGAGTCCCTACTTTCTGTGGGCAGAACTTCTTCAAATGTCCCGGCTGAGCACATTGATAACAAGATTAGGGCTGACTCCTCTTCTGAGGTTGATCCTGTGGATGCATAGGTTGGGACCGTGCTCCACTTTTTTGTCCGCACTCTACATCCTTGTGACCTATTTGGCCATATCGATAACAAGCACTGGTAACTCGGGTCATATTCCCCAAACTTCTACCTGTTACATAACTAGAGAATTTAGCTTGTTGCGGAGGCGATTAGAAGGTTGATGATGAACCCCTAGACCTCTTTGAAGAACCCGTATCACTCCTAGCATCTAAATGTCCTGCTCTCTTCAATCTTTGCCTTGCCTATTCGGCCTCTACAATAATCTCCACATAAGCTGCCGCTTTAACTAAACGATCGTAATCACGTATCATAGTGCCAACCACCTTCATCAAGATTTTTGGTCTTAACCTTTTTTCGAATTTGAGGCACCTTCGTTTTTCCGTTACTACTAATTCGGGTGCAAAATGTGATAAGCTAGTGAATTTGGCTTCAAACTCCACCAGTAGTGCATCTAGTTGCAATAACTTTTCAAACTGCTTTCTCAACCACTCCCTCGCTGTGGAAGGGAGGAATTTATCTTGGAAGGCTTGCACAAATGCCTCCCAAGTATGTTCAACCCTATGCTTTATGGATTTCCACCACTGCTTGGCCTCCCCCTTCAACTGGTAGGCTGCTAATGCCACTCGCAATTCATTTTCTCGAATGTCTAAGATTTCAAAGGACTTGACTACTTGCTCCAACCACTCGTCAGCTTTCATTGGATCAGGCTCGCTTCTATACTCGGCAGGATTAGAATGAAAGAACTCTTTTTTCAAAAAGGAAGCTCTCGTTTCTCCTTCAATGGTTCTAGTTGCTTGCTCGGCTCTCAATATCTCCATGGACTCCCGTAGAGCCCCTGCCATTTCCTTAGCCAAGGCCCCCATAGCTTTTTGGGCCAGTGGAATCGGTATATTATTTTGACCCACTCCTTCTTCTTGTGAAGGGATCTCAGGTTGGGCTGGAATGTTCCGGCCTCCCCAACAGGGTCTACTACGAGCTCTAGCACGTTCAAACATCTATAAGAAGTATAGACAACATTAAATTCAAGACCAACTTTCCGCACCTAAGTGCTCCATTCTTAATCCTCAGACTTATTCACCATGTAAACATACAAACTTCCACATAAAATAATCCAAACAATCACACATACAATCACAGAAAAGCACACGAGTTGTCCTCCCTAGATATTGGCTAATTTCATGGCAATCAAGGACCTCAAAGTGGAAAGAACGGTGATGAAGTGCCTTTCCAAAAGGATTTTGATGAATGCAACGACAAAAGCCATATCATAGGAGTCTAACCCCATATCCATATAATCACATAAAGACACATAACACACAAGGTATCCTAAGCATTTTGTCTTAGCCTAAGGACCCTATTGTGACACACGTCACTTCCCACGAGCCCAAGGTATTCTAGCCTATGGCTCCGATACCAATTTGTAATGCCCTGAAATTCTCACAAGAACATGCCAAGACAGACACTATAATATACCCAAAAAGTCATCTTTCTCACTGAACTAAGAGTTAAGAGATTACAGTTCAACAAGTACATTCCCACAATATCCGGGATTCGCTTTTTAGTTCAATAAACTAGATGGCCCTACAAAATATAAGCCTCTAGGGGATACAATAAGAACAAAATATATTTGATAGCCTTGTTACAAAAATCCCAATTTAAAATAACCAAAACACCCTTGATATCAACTTTTCTCCAAAGAAGCTATTGCTTGATCCAATCCACCAGGGAGGTGGTACTTCGTCAACTCCTGGAAAATAAGATAGGGTTGAGCTATATGCCCAGTAGGAACATATTTAACCAAGTATTTAATCCTTGGAATAAGATTATGGTATCCTTGCGGAAAAACTTTACAAAGAAATTTATCTTTACATGTAATCTTTAACAATCATATAGATCCATAATAACCAAACAGTAACAATGACTATTCATGTCATCAAGAATAACAATTAAACATTTACAACCATAGAAAGCAAGCCATGAGTCCATCTGTAAGAGTCCAATTGAAAACACTCTTTGCTTTTGTTTTAAAAACTGCCCCCACATTTGCCATCTATTTTACGACAAGGAGTGGGGACCCCAAAAAAAACCATCCGTTTTTCCACTTTTGCCGGCTATTATACGGCGGGACTGTATGGACACCCAATAAAATTTTCCCCACATTCATCTAGCGATAAGCCTAGACGGGGCATTTGGCCACCTTTATAAACTCCCAACGCAAGTACTAACACAACACCACATTTCCAAAACTGACTCTTACCCGGACTCATGAACAATTAACAATTCATTCACATTTTATTCTATCAACAAACATCCAACATTACCAAAGAATTGAATACACCACAAGATTTAAAGAAAAATAACATCCAAGCCACAATTCCTTTACTATATCAACATCCACATCTTTCATCTATTTATTATTCAGAATATTTCATGAATCAAAGGAAATTCCCTTCAATGTGGTGTTTTCAACTCAAATTGAGAATCTAGGGTTTTACCAAATTTGGGGATTTTTCTTCTTCATTATAGATATGGGTTCTAACAACATTTACATACAAGTTTTGAAAAGAGAGAGTAAAGAAATTTCAAGCAAGAGTCAAGTAAAATGGTTTATTTATGTAAAAGATGGGATTAATCCAACAATACCCTCAAATTAACTCATAAGTCACAACCACACCATGAAATCTCTTCAAAACAAAGAAATACTAGGGTAAAAGTGTCCCTACCTTAAGTTGTGAAGAAGAAAACTCCAAAAACCCAAAGTCAACGAAACCACAAACTTCTTACATCAATAGAAAGCCCTTGCATGATCTACACTCTTTATCAAAGGACCCATGTGAAAAGATGCTTCTAGAGGAGTAGATCTAATGATACAAGCAGGACAAGTTGAGCACAGAGAGGAAGAAGAGAGACTTACGGCTTGGGAAGAGAAAGGAGAGGAAAAATAATGAGAGAGAAGTGGTTTGGGTCTATTTATAGTAGTAGAAAATAGCCCTAAGGTCAATGAAAAGAATAAGTCCAAAAAACCCCCAAAGGAAGTGCCCATTCGAACCCAAAATTCTAGAAAAAAAAAAAAAAAAACACACAGGGTGTAGACACCCCATTTTTGACTGCCCTTACGACTTGGACATCACCGCTTGCTTACCCAATGATGAATTCATATATGTTTGTCAAGTGCTCAAAGTCCTAAACAGAATGCCACAGCTTTGAGCCTTCAAACCCTACACACCTTTTGCCTTGTTCTTGGAGCAAAACCATAGTTTTTCAAGCCTAAAAAACCTTGGGACCTGCCGGCCGCCAATGTGGGCTGCCGGCCACAATTAGTGGCATCTCCGCCACTTGTGTGTTTTGGCAAATATTTTGGCCAGCTGTGCCAGCTGTTTGCACAGATGCATGCACTTGCCTACACGTGTATGTATTGATATTTCTAAGGGAGTTTCATTGTTTTCTATATATAGGAGACCTCTCCTTCCATTTTTGAGGGTAGAACATTTTGGAGCAAAATTATCCCTCTCTCTCTCTCTCTCTCTCTCTCTCTCTCTCAAATGCTTAAGCTTTTCCAAGCTTTTGCCAATACACTCTAAACCAAACCTTGTGGTAATTGAGCTGAGGCACTTTTGAGCCTACTTTGAGCTCTTGAGGGTGTGTAAGTGTTGGTTTAACACTTGGAAAGGGTTCTCCTCTTCAAGAGGTTTAAGTCTTGGCGTGTTGCTTTGCTTTATTTGCTATTATGCCTACTGTTTTTAGGCTATTTTGGGCTATTTATACTCTGTATATTTGGGCTGAAACTTGTGGTTTAAGGCCATTAGAGGTGGAGGGGTGGATCACCCTTCTTTGTACCTCATTTCTTAGGCCTTTGCCCTTGTGTTTCCCACCTCTTTGTCAACTTTTTTTTGAGCTCTTTTATATTGAATTTCAGAGCTTTTTCAGTGGCTAAAACCATGTTTTGAAGTCCCGAAAATAGAGGGGGCAGCCTCTCCTCCTTGTGTTTGCTTACTAGCTTAACATGCTCCATGTTTTAGCTTATTGTTCTAGCTTCTTTTTGTCTTAATTCCAGCATGTTTTAGGACTGATTTATCACTATTTTAGGACTGTTTTTGATTGTTCATTGCATTTGAGCCTTGTATTGCATGTTTGTAGTGTAATTGTTCTCGTAGGCTTGGTGGTTTAGGCCTTAGCCATCAACCTATTTGAGTTGATAATGTTTATTTCTTGCTTTCCATACTTGTGATCACATTTAATCACCTCTCCAACCCCCCTCCTTTCTTGGCTTTTTCTTTGCTTTGAAAGTTGCTTCAAACTAGTTGTTTGTTTAAGCTTGAGATTGAGGTTTTATGCTTAATGGTTTAATCCCTTTGGGGGTTCATTACCAATGGCATGCCACTTCTCTCATGCCTAAAACAACTATTGGTTTGGTGCTCCTTTTCATTAGAGGACTTAAAGCTCACTTTTGGACTCTATTGGTTAAGAAATGGTTGGTAATTAAAATGAAGTAATAAAATGAGGATTAAAAGTGATGCAAGATAATAAATTAATTTGGTGTTCAATCGGACATTAATTGAACACATGAAAACTTGAGGCATTTCATACTTGCTAGTGATAAAATGGTTCAAGTCTCCAAGGTCAACCACTTCCCTTGATCAATCCATGATAGGAAGGAGGTTTGAGAGTCTTTTATTTTGCATTTATTGAAGTTGTATACCGTGGTTCATAGGCCATCATGCAATGAAATTGCATCGATTGATGGCTTGTGAATTGAGCTTGCCACTCTTTTGAGCTATTTTGATGATAAGGAGGGGTAAGGTGTACAAACATACCTTGAGAATACCTTATTTGTGCTCTGGATGCTTTCTGTTGCAGCAGGAGGAACCAAGTATCAGTGGCTATAGACACCCCATTTTTGACCGCCCTTAAGACTTGGGCGCCTCAGGTTGATCACTTGATGATGAAAAGTTACGCTGTCCAATCGCTCAATTTCCTCAGCAAGAAGAGCTTCTAAATCCCAACCTTACATCCCATTTTGGACCAAAACTCACTACAACAAAAAACATTTTTGGCGACGTTTTTTAGCAACCAAACTGAAATTAGTTCAATTTTATATAATCGGCGACAATATAATTGTTAAAAATTACACTATTGGTGATGAGTTAAGATTTTTAGTCGCTAAAAGGTTTGGCGCCAAATTAATTTTTTGGCCGTGAGCGCCAAAAATATTTTCGCGACCAAATTAACATATAGCGATGAAATTTTGGTCGCCGATTGTAAAGTTTTGGCGACATAAATGAAATAGTCGCGGAAAAGATGAATGGTACTTATGGCGACCGAAGGATTTTTGTCGCCAATAATTTAATAAGCGAAACTACGTTGCTTTGCATTTTTCAATTTTTATTTTTTATTTTTTAAAGACTGGACCGACCCTTTTACTGAATAAACAAATAAGCTCTAACTCTCTCTCTCTCAATCCACAGCCTCAAGCAACGCATAGCAAAACAGAGGTATGTCTCCCTCTCCCTCTCCCTCTCACTCTCTCACACCACCTCCTCCTCCTCCTTTTCATCTTCGTCTCTTTCCTCTTGCTCTCTCTCGCCACCGATTGATTTCCACCGACGGCATTCACTTCTCTCTCTCTCTGATATTTTGAAGACAGATATATATATATATATATATATGAGTATATGATAAATAGATGATAGATTGTTGTCCTAAAATTTGTCTTCAAGGATTTATATATATATATATATATATGAGTATATGATAGATTGTAGTCCTAAAATCTGTCTTGAACGATTTATATATATATATATTAAAATCTGTCTTTTAAATATATGAGTAGAGACAGATTTTAGGATTGATTAAAATCTGCCTTTTAAATATATATTAAAATCTGTCTTTTAAATTTCCCCCCCCCCCCCTTTATTGGAATATGTTGCTCTTTTAAAATTTTAATTAAATGCACTTTTATCAACAATGAATTTGAAATTGATCAATTTTTCTTCAAGCATGGAGTGATCTTGTGAGTGAACCCATTGTATTGTTTGTACCAGAATTATCCTATTTATGTATGCTGTAATACAATTAACTAGGACTGAGAACCCATTGTATTATGAGTGAACCCACTGCACTTCAATGCTCTTGAAGTAGTGTAACTGAATTTGATTAGAACTTGAGAATGCAGAAGACTTAACATAATTGTTTTGATCATTAAATGAAGTAATATCCATCTAAATGTAGGACTGTGGCTTCTACTGTTTTGAGGATTTTGTGTTCATCTTCCTTCTATTAATTAAGGATTTTGTGCTCATCTATGTATTAATTAAGTTTTTTCTATTTCGTGTCATATGTATTTTCATAAATATATATTTTTTTAATGATTAAGAAGTAATCTTAAGGATTATGAGTTCATAAAAATTACTAGTATGGATGAATAGTTGGAAGTGGGAACAAGGGAGAAGAACTACTATGTGAACTAGGTGGTCCCTTTGAAATCACATTCTACAGTTCGTATGACATATATACACATAAATCATTTTGGTGTTTCATGTTCTTGGGCCTTTATTGATCTTGTTCTAAATTTTGCCTGTAGGCTGTAGTTAAGAAATTATAGTATTATACTTCTTCTCATGATCAAGTTGGCAATTAGCATTGGAACTGATCTAAATAGAAACAAATTTATTTACCTTCTTGGGTATTTACTCTATAAATTTTTACAAGAAAGTATGAAAATTTATTGCAATTTTGAAATTGGCTATAACTGAGAAAAATGTTGGTCTGTAGGAAAAAAACAGCGAGTCTATTGCCTTTTTAGTGTTGGTTTTAATGAAGTTTGTGTTATATGACAATGTTGTATGTTTGAAACGTGCTGGTTCTGTCTTTCCAATGCTGGTTTTGTATGAAGTTTTTGTTGGTTTTTGAGTGGAGGTTCTCTTGTTTATCCTTATATGTTATTTGACATTCATTTCATGCCCACTCTCCATTAATTTCATGTATAGTGCGATTTTAATTTAAACTTTGATTTACAATTCAAATGTTATAGGTTATTGGCTAATGCGAAGAGATAAAAAAGTTGCAATCATTCGTTGGGGGCAATTACTACATCAAGTACGTTTTGACTATATTTTAGGACATTTTTTATTTACTTAGAGAATTTTGGCACTTTTTTTTTTTATTAAATTTGTGGTTATTAGAAGCTTCACATTTTTTACCTATTGTTTTGAGCATTCATGATATGACAAACACTTAGATGACTCAAGGAACTATTTGACATGTAAACAAAATAAGACCAAATGCGATGATTAGGGATGGCTGCTGTGTGTTTGGTTTCAAAATCTCAATTTAATGTCTAACTCAACAAAGAAATACGTCAAATAGCTAAAATAGATGAATATGCTTTTCCAAGAATAACTAAACTAATATGTAACAATTTCAAGACCACAATTTATATAGCAATTGTAATCTATATATCAATTTCATCACTTACTATATGATTTTTTTTTTCACCCTTTACTCTAAATTGCATATTTTACTTGAATAGTAAATCTTGTTTATCACTTACTATTGTGATGTATCATTTGGTCATGAAAAGGATGTGGAACTATAATCTTGTGGGTCACCAAAAGATATGGAACCATAATCTTGTAAATTCTCTAATTCAAAGGAATTTCACATAACCATGGCTTTGTAGGTGACCAAATATGGACAAGAGTTGGATGTTACTTAAGAATAGGATGAGTTCCCAGTATCGAGATAGGGTGAAGGCTTTTGTCCAATTTGCAATGATGAATGTAGGGCCAAATAATAAGATTCGTTGCCCTTGTATGGACTGTTTGAATTGTGAACGACATACTAGTAAAATTGTGGAGTATCATTTAGTTGTGAAAGGGATGTCCCCTTCTTATAATGCTTGGGTGCATCACGGGGAATCTGTTCCTATGAATCAATCTCATGCATTGAATGATGACAACCACAATGACTTTGGAAGTGTTGGGGATAGAATGGAAGCAGAGACATGCGAAGATCAAGATGAAATCCTAAATTTGTTAGAAGATGTTTACATGGGGACTACCATAAATGATGATGAAAATGAAGAGGATGAGGAGGACGATGAAAATGACAATGATGATGATGTGGCTAACAATGTTGAAAAAGAGGGCGTGCCCAACTTTAACAAATTGTTGAATGATGCTCAAAGAGAGTTGTACCCTGGGTGCTGTAAGCTTTCTCTTTTATCATTTGTTGTTAAGATGCTTCATGTGAAGGTGTTGAACAAGTGGAGCAATAAGTCTTTCAACATGTTGTTGGGGATATTAAAGGACCTTCTACCGCTAAGTGATCAAGTGATTCCATGGACCATTTATGAAGCCAAAAAATTCTTACGTGACTTAGGCTTAGGATATGTGTCGATTCATGCATGCAAGTATGATTGTGCACTTTTCTAGAAAGAGAATGCAAATTTAGAGAATTGTCCGATTTGTCAAGAGTCTAGATACAAGTTGAATGATGGAAAAGGTAAAAAAATTCCTCACAAGACCTTAAGATACTTCCCGTTGACATCAAGGTTGCAGAGATTATATATGTCGAGAAAAACAGCAATAGATATGAGATGGCACAAAGAGAAACGAGAAGATGATGGGATATTGAGACACCCGGCTGATGGTGAGGCATGGAAGGATTTTGATAGGCAACATCCTTTGTTTTCCCAAGAGAGTCAAAATGTGAGGTTAGGGTTGGCCACTGATGATTTCAATCCTTTTGGAAACATGAGCAACTCGTACAGTATGTGGCCTGTGATTGTTATGCCTTATAACTTGCCTCCTTGGAAATGTATGAAACAATCATTTAGTATGTTGTCATTGCTTATCCTTGGACCACAAGCACCAGAGAGAGATATCGATGTTTACATGTGACCATTAATTGATGAGTTGGAGGAGTTGTGGGAAGATGGTGTGCTTACTTATGATGCCTCAACTGAATTAAGTTTTCAAATGCATGCAGCTGTTATGTGGACAATTAATGACTTTCCTGCATATGGCAACTTGTCAGGATAGAGTACGAAAGGTTATTTGGCTTGTCCCACCTGTAACAAAAATGCTTCCTCACAACGGTTGAGAGATAAGATAGGGTACACAGGCGCTCGTCGTTACCTGCCTGATGACC
The DNA here is from genome assembly GCA_030407325.1 of Camellia japonica. Taxonomy (NCBI): domain Eukaryota; kingdom Viridiplantae; phylum Streptophyta; class Magnoliopsida; order Ericales; family Theaceae; genus Camellia; species Camellia japonica. The sequence continues at coordinate 151,149,529 of JAPPVO010000036.1, read as the reverse complement.
ACCCTTGGCGGAGGAGTCGACTTTATAATGGTAAGACTGAGTTCGTGTCAAGACCTTTAGAGTTATCTGGGGAACAAATCTTAGAACAATTGAATTCAGGGACATTTAAACCATTTGGAAAGCTTCCAACCAATAAAAAGAGAAAAAGGGAAAATCCAGTATTGAACTGGACAAAAAAAAAAAGCATTTTCTTTGAGTTGTCATATTGGAAAACACTTAAACTCTGACACAACCTTGATGTTATGCACATAGAGAAGAATATATGTGATAGTTTGCTTGGAACATTACTGAGTCTAGATGGGAAGAACAAAGACACAGAAAAAGCACGCATGGATTTGAAAGATATGAAAATAAGAAAAGAGTTGCACTTAAAAAGGCGTGCCGATGGGTCTTTTGAAAAGTCCCCAGCATTGTACACTTTGTCCTCAGATGAAAGACATGGTTTCTGTGAGTTTTTAAAGTCAATTAAGTATCCTGATGGTTATGCAGCAAACATCTCAAGGTGTGTGAACACAAAAGGTGATAAGTTAACAGGCCTAAAAAGTCATGATTGTCATGTCCTTATACAGCGACTTCTTCCCATTGAATGCGTGGATATCTTCACAATGATATTTGTGTCGCATTATTTGAGTTGGAAATTTCTTCCAAGAGCTTTGCTCGAAGACATTAAGATGAAGAATTTGGAAAAATTAGAAGATCGCATAATATTCATACTATGCAAGTTAGAGAAAAAATTTCCACCAGCGTTTTTTGATGTGATGGTCCATTTGGCGATTCATTTGCCGCGTGAAGCCATTCTTGGGGCCTGTGCAATATCGGTGGATGTACCCCATTGAAAGGTACTTACTAACTTATTAAAACACTAGAATACTTAAATTGTAGCACAACCTGTATATATATTTATAAAAATGTGAGTGTGTGTGTAATAAGATTATTCTATTGTTTGTTTCATAGGCTACTTGGAACTTTAAAAGGATATGTTGCAAATCGAGCTCGTCCAAAAGGTTCGATCACATAAGCTTATGTTGTTAAGAAGTGTCTCACATTTTGCTCAATGTATCTGGGTGGGATCGAAACTGTATTTAATCGAGAGGAACGGAATGTGGATGTTAGTGTGCATGAGTCGGGGTTAGAGGTCTTCACGTAAAATGTTCGTCCTTTTGGGCTAATTACAAGGGTTTCTAACGTGTCTAAAAAGAACGTGAAATGGCTCATTGGTTTGTCTTGAATAATAGCCTCGAGCTGGACCATTATCTAGAGTACATTCTTAATATTGTTTTTTTTTTTCGTAGAATTATGTTTTCAATATAATATGTTACTTATGAATCATATGTTTGTAAGTAGGCAACACAAGAATCTTTTAGAAAATGAAGGTGCACGTGACATCACAAAGAGACAGAAAAAGGAATTCCCCAAGTGGTTCAAAGAACATGTAAGATATAATCTCAAACTTTATTCAGCTACACTTATATGAATACTAATAATGATTGAAATTGATGTCGTTATGGAGATGAACCAATTACGAGCTCAAGGATTACCGGAAGCAACTAATGATTTGTGGTCATTAGCAAATGGCCCTAGTGTGAATGTGAATTTGTATTCAGCTTGCATTTCTAATAGTGTTCGATTTCATAGTAAGGATCGTGATAGTAGTCATAAATGCCAAAATAGTGGGTTAGTTGTGGAAGGGGAGCATGAGGGACAAACAATTAACTTTTATGGGTACTTGAATAGAGTGTGGGAGATGCATTACATACTTGGACATCGAGTTGTTTTATTCCAATGTGAATGGTTCAATACCGGTAGCAATAGAACATTACATACCGATACACATTGCACAAGGATTGATGTTAGAAGTCGATGGTATAAAGATGATCTATTTGTCTTACCAAGTCATGTGCAACAAGTTTTCTACGTTGATGATACAAAGTTAGGCAGACATTGGAAAGTCGTAGAAAGACTACAACATCGAGGAATATCGGATGTACCAGAACAAGATGGCTTTGAACCTGATAATGTATTGCAACAAAATGAAACAGCTGATGCTGTCCCAGTGAGCTTTGAAGACCCCGTGACAATCTCACTTCATAGGAATGACATTGATCCTCAAATTATCCCAAGTGAGGTGGTTTTACAATCAGTTAGTCGAGCACACAACGATGGTGTTGATGAGGAAGAGGGGTGCGATAATGAAGATGATTACTACGAGCATTGACTATACGAGAAGATGAGCTACATAATCATTTTGATTGTAATACAGATTTTGACATAGAACTTTAATTGTTGTGTTATTTTTATGTTTTTATGACACTGTTGTTTAAGTGCCTTTGAGTTTGAGTACAATGACATTTTAAAAAGTTATTTATTTATTTATTTGTTTGTGGTGTTTGTGTGTGTCCCTATCTGTCTCTCTCTTTGTCTTTTTTTTTTTTTTTTTTTCTTATGTTATGTTATTGTTTAGTTATCACTTATGTTCTGATATTGATTCTATTATATAGCCATTGATATTACTGTAATTGCTTATTTTACATATGCTTCACACATGTAATTGTTGAGTTGTTGTGCAAGATGGCAGGCCTTGGTAAAGTTCGACGTGCAGTATTATCCAAAGTTCCTCTACCTTCCCAACAAGCTTCAGCTAGAATTGGTGCGCCTACTCAGCATGCACCACCTAATTTAACCCCATCTACTCAGAGTGTACCATCTACAAATGCTCTAAGTATCCAGCCTACACCACCGACAAATGCAACTACTACCCAAGTTGCACCATCAACAAATGCAACTACATTCCAGGCTGCACCATCTACAAATGCAACTACTACTCAGGCTGCACCATCTACAAATGCAACTACTACCCAGGATGTACCATCTACCACTAGTTTGCATACTCGTTCAGACAAGTCAGGGGTCAAACTTGAGGGAAGAGCATAGCACGTCTCATAGCTAACAATGGTGGTGAAAAACTTCATGTTTGGATCCTTGCAGATGCAAAGGTGCCAGTAGGGCCTTATGCCACTCCATTTGCAAATGAACTTGGCTTACAGATAAGGATGGCTGCTCCAATCATTGGTATAAAAAAGTGGGACAAGATTGATGAGATTCATAAAGCCCCAATCATTCAAGCAATTCGGGTACATGTATTTGCTACTTTTCAGATAATTAGATTATCACCATTACTTGCATTCTGATATTAATAAAAGCATTCATTATATTTGCAAGATAAATTTGAGATTGTTGATTATGATGAGGATGAGGAGGTTCGGAAAGGAGTCAATAAAAAGTGTAAAACTCTTTACAGAAGTTGGCGTAACAAGATGAAGACTCATTACTCGAAGTTGGTAGTAGCGCTGGTGTTGATCCTTATAGTAAACCATACAAAGGGGTCGATTCTGAGGCTTGGGTATACATGATCGATCATGTATGGCTTGATGGCGATTATCAGGTAAAATTTCCTAATTTAAAGAATCATGTTGTAATTTCAATTTAATTTTACTAATCAATTAATTTTGCAGATCTTGGCTAAAAAAGCAAGGGATAGTCGAGCGAGGTTACCATATAATCATACAATGGGCTCCAAGTCATTTCAAGCTGCAATGTATAAAAGGGGATGCATTTATTATATTTAAATGTGTGAAAATTAATTATGTATGCTTATTTTTAAATGGAATTAGGGTACCGAGAAGGCTGACTTTGTAGACTTCTACAAAGATTCCCATTGGAGCAAAAGAAAGTCGGATTGGGTAGCCCCAATATATGGTCAATTACATGTAAGTATGCCAATTAATAGAGTTACATATTTATGTAAATGGTGATATTTGTTGAAGTTGTTTACAAATTTATAGGAAGCTTTGAAAAAGCGACGTGAAGAGTCTTCAGAGCCTGAGGCAGTACCTTTAACTCAGGAGCAGCAGTCAATTGAGATTCTTGGAAAGAAATCGGGATACTTAAAAGGCTTTGGAGTTGGTCCAAAACCATCATCATCCAGATCTTCTGTTACTGCACAAGTAGATACTCAGGTGGTTTCGAGCCTACAAAAAGAACTAGAGTCATTGAAGAATTTGTCCGAGGTCCAACAAGAACAAATTGTAGCCCAGAACCTGGTAGCACAAGAGCAAACTAAAATGATTGAAATGCAAAACAAAAGATTTGAAGAGATTGAGAAGTTTATGAGGATGACCAAGGATCGGGCAGGCATGTAGGTTGACGAAAATGATTATCCATCAGAGGAATCTTATTAACAAACACTTTTGTAAGTACATTTTTCATAATTTACTTTTCAAATCACTACAAGCATTTCAATTAATATGTTTGGTTGTGTTGAACAAATAGGACCTCGATTGGATTTCGGGTTAAAAATTAGAAGGAAAATTGTAAAAAACAAGTTTAAAGGACCGTTCGGGGGCCGAAATTGCGAAATGACCACCGAAACCATCGAAACTTGGCACGGACAGCTTGCTCAAGCCTAAACAGACTTGTAGAAACAAACGGGACCTCGATTGCATTTCCGATTAAAAAATTAGAAGGAAAAATGTAAAACACAAGACTTAAAAGGCCCGTTTGGGGGCCAAAATTTTGAAATGACCACCGAAACCACTGAAACTTGGCACGGATAGCCTTTTGAAGCCTAAATAGACTTGTAGGAACAAACGGGACCTCTATTGGATCTCCGGTTAGAAAATTAGAAGGAAAATTGTAAAACACAAGACTAAAAAGGCCCGTTCGGGGCCGAAATTGTGAAATGACCACCGAAACCACCGAACATGGCAGGACAGCCTTGTTCAAGCCTAAATAGACTTGTAGGAACAAACGGGACCTCAATTGGATTCGGGTTAGAAAATTAGAAGGAAAATTGTAAAACACAAGACTTAAAAGCCCGTTCGGGGCCGAAATTGCGAAATGACCACCGAAACTTCGCATGTTAAGCCTAAATAGACTTGTAGGAACAAACGGGACCTCGATTGGATCTCCGGTTAGAAAATTAGAAGGAAAATTGTAAAACACAAGACTTAAAAGCCCGTTCGGGGCGGCGAAATTTCGAAATGACCACCGAAACTTGGCACGACGGACAGCCTTTTGAAGCCTAAATAAACTTGTAGGAACAAACAGGACTCTATTGGATCTCCGTTAAAAAAATTGGAAAAATGATCCCAATACCGACCTCCGAATCACTGAAACCTGGTATTCAATCTTCTTTTCCGGTTAGAAAATTAGAAGGAAAATTGTAAAACACAGACTTAAAATGCCCGTTCGGGGGCCGAAATTGTGAAATGACCACTGAAACCATCGAAACTTGGCACGGACAGCTTGTTCAAGTCTAAATAGACTTGTAGGAACAAACGGGATCTCGATTGGATCTCCAGTTAGAAAATTAGAAGGAAAATTTTAAAACACAAGACTTAAAAGGCCCGTTCGGGGGCCGAAATTGCGAAATGACCACTGAAACCACTGAAACTTGGCACGGACAGCTTGTTCAAGCCTAAATAGACTTGTAGGAACAAACAGGACCTCGATTGGATCTCCGGTTAGAAAATTAGAAGAAAAATTGTAAAACACATGACTTAAAATGCTTGTTCGGGGGCTGAAATTGCGAAATGACCGCCGAAACCACCAAAACTTGGCACGGACAGCTTGTTCAAGCCTAAATAGACTTGTAGGAACAAACAGGACCTCGATTGGATCTCCGGTTAGAAAATTAGAAGGAAAATTGTAAAACACAAGACTTAAAAGGCCCGTTCGGGGGCCGAAATTTCAAAATGACCACCGAAACCACTGAAACTTGGTACGGACAGCCTTTTGAAGCCTAAATAGACTTGTAGGAAAAAACAGGACCTCTATTGGAACTCCGGTTAGAAAATTAGAAGGAAAATTGTAAAACACAAGACTTAAAAGGCCCGTTCGGGGCTGAAATTGCGAAATGACCACCAAACCACCGAAACTTGGCATGGATAGCTTGTTCAAACCTAAATAGACTTGTAGGAACAAACGGGACCTCATTGGATTTCCGGTTAGAAAATTACAAGAAAAAATGTAAAACACAAGACTTAAAATGCCCGTTCAGGGGCCGAAATTTCGAAATGACCATCGAAACCACCGAAACTTGGCACGGACAGCCTTTTCAAGCCTAAATAGACTTGTAGGAACAAACGGGACCTCTATTGGAACTCCGGTTAGAAAATTAGAAAGAAAATTATAAAACATAAGACTAAAAAGGCCCATTTGGGGGCCGAAATTGCGAAATGACCACTGAAACCACTGATACTTGGCACGGACAGCTTATTCAAGCCTAAATAGACTTGTAGGAACAAACAGAACCTCGATTGGATCTCCGGTTAGAAAATTAGAAGGAAAATTGTAAAACACAAGACTTAAAAGCCCGTTCGGGGGCCGAAATTGCAAAATGACCACTGAAACCACCGAAACTTGGCACGGACAACTTGTTCAAGCCTAAATAGACTTGTATGAGCAAACTTGTATGAGCAAATAGCACCCGATTGGACTTCCCGTTACAAAATTAAAATCAAAATTGTGAAATTCGTATCGATGTTTTTTTTTTTTTTTTGTCAATCGAATATTGTTTTTTCTTTTTTCATGTGACAGATTGGCAATGGTGGAAAACAGTTCAGGCTGCATCAGAAGATTTGATTTTGTGTTTTTGGAAATATTTTGACATAGGATTTTGGTAAATGATTTATGGATTAAATGTTTAGCATCAAAATATTTAGTTTTGTGTTTTTGAAAATATTTTGCATAGGATTTGGTAATGTATTTATGGGTTTGATGTTAGTAGTTTGTAAGTACTTTGGTATGCATGTTTTAGATTGTCAGATAATTGTAATTATGTTTATTGGGATTTTTCATAGCTATTAATTTTGAATTAGTATGAATGTCTTGCACATGTGTATTATTATTTACATTACATTTGTGTATATTTTGTGCACAGGAAAACAGGTGTTTTGGATTATTTTGAACAGGAAAATTATTAAAATCAAAATTTGTGTAGTGAATTTTTAGTGACAGGTGGTGTTTTTGTCGCTGTTAATACATTTGGTGAAAACATATTGTTTTTGTCGCTAAAAGTTAGTGGTTATTTCAGGAACTTTTAGCAACCAAAACTTACTCGTCGCTAAAAACGTGATTTTTAGCGACCAAATTAATTTTGTCGTTAAATAGTACTTTCGGCGATGCATTTATTTGTCGCTAAAACTACATAGCCTATCCAAATTTTAACCTTTTAGCAACAAATTGTAATTTTATAGCGACAAAATATATGATTTTTGGCGACCAATTTTGCTTGTTGGTAAATTTCTACATACGGTGACAATTTCTGATTTCGTCGCCAATACTTTTAGTGACAAGCCTTTGGCGACCAATTGTATACTTTGTCGCCGATTCTTTTGGCGACGAAATTTGTACTTTTGGCGACCAATTTTTGGGTCGCCAAATGTGTTTTTTGTTGTAGTGACTATTTTAGACCAAAACTATCTTAGACCTTAAAACCATCTCTTTCAAAATATTTTTGAAAATGTTACGATGTTCTGAGGCTCGCATTTCGTTAAAAATTACACTTTTCGGTAAACTGAGCGAGGACAAAGTGGAAATAAATGGTAGAGAGGTGAACTATTTGAAAAATCTTTTAAACCTCTTATTTATAGGTTTGGAGTTGAAGAAAATTGGAGGGAAGGGAAGAAAACTAGTTGGGGAAGAAGTTGTATATCAAACTGTTAAGAGAGAACTGAGCAGCCTTCACTAAATCAGGCCTATCTCTTCGTACACTTAGACTTTAGTTGTGAGGCTACCACAATTGGAAAGTGGACTTCTGGGGCTTTAATTTGGACTAGAGAATCTCCAAAAGCTGAGTCCAGATGAAGGAGATATGGCCATTTGAAGTTCGACATCAATCCGGTTAAGATAGAAATGAGCAACCTTTACTAAAATAGGAATATCTCTTCGTGCAGTTAGAATTTAGATGTGAGGCTGCCACCATTGGAAAGTACACTTATGAGGCTTCAATTTAGACTCAAGAATGACCTAAAACCGAGTTTGAATGAAAGAGATATGCCCGTTTGAAGTCAAGCCTGAAAGAAGATTTTTATGGCCGGTAGGCCACCATTTGTGGCCGGCAATTCACACTTCTGGCTTGCCGGCCACCGGTGAAAAACACAGATATTTTTGGCCAGCTATCCCCCAAAAGCTCCAATTGTTCCAGACATGATATTTTCGACCTGTGGGGTAGTTTTTCTATATATACCAGGCCTTTCTTCATGGTTTAAGGTTGAAAAAATTTCCAAAAGTTCCAATTCTTGAAATTCTCTCTCTATCTCTATCTTGCAACACACACACCTTACACAAACACTTCATAAACCAACATTGGAGCTCTCCTTGCTGAGATTATTGAGTCCAAATTTCAACCTTTGAGAGTGAGAACTTGTTGGTTTGTGAACAAAAGTGTTATTCTTCTTCAAGAGGTATAACTACTAGCTCATTTGCACTACTTCTTTTCTATCTTTTCTTGCTGATTTTGAACTATTTTTCAACTATTTTTAGGGGCTGAAGCTTGTGGTTTAAGGCTATTAAAGTTAGAGGGATTAATCACCCTTTTTTGAACTTTGTTCTCTAAGCCTTTACACTTGTGTTTCCCATCTCTTCATCAATTTTTTTTGAGATTTTTACCACTGATTTTTAGAGGTTTTCAGAGGCTAAAAAAGTGGTTTTCAAGTCCAAAAAATGGAGGGGTTAGCCACCCCTCATTTGGCTTGTTTACTAGCTTAAATTGCTCCATGTTTTACCTTGTTATTTTAGCTACTTTTGTCTTCATTCCAACACATTTTTGTACTATTTTTGGGTTGTTTTTGGACTGTCTAAACTCTGAAATTTTGGGCTGAAACTTGTGGTTTAAGGCCAATAAGGGTGGATGGGTGGCTCACCATTCCTTTTACCTAGCTTCTGAAGCCTTTACCCTTGTGTTTCCCACCTTGTTGTCACCTTTTTCTGAACTTTTAAATACTGAATTTTAGAGTTATTTCAGTGGCTAAAAACACTTTTTGAAGTCCAAAATTAGAGGGGTTAGCCTCCCCTCCTTGTGTCTTGTTCACTAGCTTACATAGCTCTATGTTTTAGCCTCTTATTCTAGCTATTTTTGTCTTAATTTTAGCATGTTTTAGGACTTATTTAGCACAGTTTTTGGACTATTTTTAAGTGTTCATTGCATTTGAGCCTTATATTCTATGCTTGTAGTGTAATTGTCCTCATAAGTTTGGTGTTTTAAACCTTAGACACCACCTTATCTGAGTTGATTGCATTTATTTAGTGTTTTTCTTACTTGTTCTCACCTTTAATCACCTCTGTAACCTCCCTCCTTTCTTGGTTTTTCTTTGCTTTGAAAGTGGTTTCAAATTATTTGTTTGTTTAAGCATGAGATTGAGGTGTCATTCTTAATGGTTTAATCCCTTTGGAGGTTTATTTCCAATGATATAATGTCTCTTTCATGCCCAAAGCAACACTTGGTTTAAGCCCTCTTTCCATTAGAGGACTTCGAATTCACTTGTGGACTTAATTGATTAAAGAATTGAGAGGTAACTAAAATGAAGTAATAAAGCTTGAACTAAAAAGGTGCAAGATAATAACTTGTTTGGGTTCAATTGGACGTTAATTGAACCTTTGAGTCTTAAGTCGTTTCATACTCATTAGTGATGAAAACGGTTCAAGATTCATTGTCAACTACTTCTCTTGATCTTTCATGATATGGAGGTGGTTTTGAGAGTCTTGTCTTGTTGCATTCATTGAACTTGCACACTTGGTTCATAAGCCATCATGCAATGAAATTGCATCCATTAGTGGTTTGTGAATCAGACTTACTACTCCTTTGAGCTGTTCAAATGATAAGGAGAGGTAAATTGTGCAAACAAATGCTTGAGAATACCTTGTTCCCACTCTGTTTTCTCTCTATTATAGCAAGAATGTCCAGTCATCCGTGGCCGGAAGTCCATCACCAGTGGACGGCAAGCCATCTGCCGGCCACCTGTGCAAAATCTAGCAATGTACTTTTGAAGCAGAACAAAATAGGTTCTGAGGTGGAAATCAGTGCAAGTGTTCTATTGTGCAACAGAGGCATTTGGCAGCAGAAATAGTGGCTTTTTTGGGTGGAAAGTCCGTGCATGCATGAGCATTCATCGTTTCTCGAGGAGGAGTGATTAGAGTAGTTAATTTGGTTACTTCGTTTTGTAATTAATTGGTTAGCTAATTTTGTCTTGTAAAAACTAGTTAGCTAGAATACTTAATTGATTTGTTATTATAATAATTAGTTAAGTAGCTTAGCTAATTTATTCATTTGGATTTGTAATGGTTAGTTAGTTCGTAGTAATTAACTTAGCTACTTAGTTCATTCGGACTCTCCTGCGTGAGGGCGCAAAACTTGTAATAATGTGTATGTTTTCCAACCCCACGTCTTTCTCCCTTTTATTTACTAGCTTATTTTGGTTAGTTTAGGGCATCATGTTTATTTTAGCATATTTCATTATTTGCATCAACTTGCTTTGCATGCACCGAGGCTTGGTTCATCATTCTAACTCACATTGTTAGTTAATACTTCTTTGAAAAAGGTGCTTAAACTGCATGCTATCAAATTGATTCATATGCCATATTAGTAGCTAAGCCTAGTAATTGCATATCGCATATGTTGCATTAGTCATATTGCCTAGTTAGGATCATGCATCTTTCTAACTTTATCATCTTTTTGGTTTGGAGTTCTAGGTAAGCCTTTACTCGCTTTAGCATAATTGCATGAGTGTGATTGTTGCCATATCTAGCATGCTTGCCAGGAGGCTAATTGCTTAAGTGATAAACTATTTGAATGCCTATGGATGAAGGCTAATTGCTTGAATTGGAATAAATTGAGTAATATATATATGCGATCACTTTTTCAAGTGGTACATATTTGAAACAATTTTGCAAACAAACATGAGATCAAGTGTTCCAATTCTTGCAAACTTAGTCTACACTTGTGTGTGCGCGCATCACATAGTAATGCTAGCCTAATAATCGGAACAAGAGCATATAATGTAGATAAGATTCATATCATGATTAGTAGAGGCCAATCTTTGATCGGGCAAGCGAGGGTGCTCAATTCATGACCTTCCCCTCTCGTACCTAAGTTCCCGAGCTCAGACAATCTTGGTGATGATGGACACATGGCCTTTGGCACGAGTCATGGGTTTCCTAAATTTCTCAAAAATATTTAGGTGGCGACTCTGTATCTGGCAAAGTAGTTCATTTTTGGCAATTTGATTCAAAATCGATTTTCCAAAAGATTTGCCGAATTTGGACTCTTTGGTGTTTATCTAATTCACATTGCACTTGTGAGATCAGATTCAAAACCGCAGGTAGCGTCTGAACTGTAGAGCTATTCATCTTTCGAAAGGGGGCACGAAAAGTCAAGCTACAAAGGCTAGTAGGCCACTATTTTTGGACGGCAGGCTACTATTTGTGGCCGGCCGGCCACCACTTCTGGCTTGCCGGCCACTTTTGTAAAATTGAGTAGCAGTGTTTTTGGAACAGAACAGAGCAATGATTGAGGTGAAAGATGTTCTACTGTGCAACAGAAGCATTCTGGCGGTAGAACCGTGTGCTTTTCGGGTGGTAATCCACGCATGTATGAGCATCCTTTGCTTTCCGGGGCTAATTAGTTAATTTAGTTACTTTATTTCATGTTGTATTCATGTTGTAATTAATTAGTTAGATTGTTAGAATTTTGTAAATTAATTAATTAGTTAGTTCTAATTTGTAATAATTAGCTAGAATAGTTAATTAGTTGTGCTGTTGTAATAACTAGCTAGCATAGTTAGTTAATTCATTTTGTAATAGCTAGTTAGTTTATTCGGACCCTTTTGTGTGAGAGCACAGTTGTAATAATGTGTATGTCTTCCAACCCCACGTCTTTCCCCCTTTTATTTAACTGCTTATGATGGTTAGTTTAGGGCATCATGTCTTGTTTAGCATCTCTCATGCCTTACATTCCATTGTCTTGCATGCATCGAGGTTCGGCTCATCATTCTAACTTGCATTGTAATTAAACATTCTTTGAATACATGCTTAGACCTCATGCTATCAAATTGATTCATATACCATATTAGTAGCCGAGCCTAGTAATTGCATATCGCATGTGTTACATTAGTTATATTGCATAATTAGGATCACGCATTTTTCCTAACTCTTTCATCTTTTTGGCTTGGAGTACTATGTGAGCTTTTTTGTGCTTTAGTATATTGTACGAATGTGATTGCCGCCACGTTTGGCATGCTTGCCATAAGGCTACTTGCTTGATTGCTATATCTGCTTGAATGCCTGTGGACGAAGGCTAATTGCTTGAATTGGAACAATTTGAATAATGTACATATGCGATCACTTTTTCAAGTGTTGCATATTCGAAATAATTTTCAAAACAAACATGAGATCAAGTGTTCCAATTTTTGCAAATTAGTCTATACTTGTGTGCACATCACATAGTAAAGTTAGTCTAATAACCGGAACAAGAGCATATAACGTAAATAAGGTCATGGGTTTCCTAAATTTTTCAAAAATATTTAGGTGGCGACTCTGTATCTGGCAAGGTAGTCCATTTTTGGCATTTTGATTCAAAATCGATTCAATTTCACATTGCACTTGTGAGATCAGATTCAAAACCGTGGGAGTCCGATACTGTAGACTTATTCGTCTTCCAAAAAGAGCACGAAAAAGTCGAACTATAATTTCTGGCGACTCTACTGGGGATTTAGAGAACTTGACTTGAACTTCATGATGTGAAATTTTATCTACACTTATATGTTCTTTGCATTGCATTTGCATTGGTACGCTTAAGACACTTGGTTTGCCATCTGCTATTCCTGGACGATTTGCTGGAGGCTTGCTTAAAAGCTTGCAAAAAGCTGATCGGTTGTGGGCTCTGCCATGATGGGAACACAACCCTTGGATCTGGACTACCGTTGTACCGTTTGATCCTCCTTTCACTTCTCAATGTTAGGTGCGAGAGGTATGTTAGGTAGTCTTGTTGAGATACCCTTTTTGACCAATCAGCCTAGTTGCATATAGCAAAGCCTTAGTGACTATTCTAAACTAGGAAAGAATGCTCACCCGAAATACAGGCTTGCGTGAAATCACTTTGTTTGATTAGTGAAACCCTAGTTCCTGACCAAACTAGGACAGGGTCACCCTATCCCCTCATAGGGGTGTTTTGGCTCTTGCTTAACTAGTATGTGCTTTATAGTGAAACTGTACATGGATGTGCATAGCAGTTGCAAAATTGGTATCTATTTTGGGGGCAGAATTTAGTGTGAGGTACAGTCCTATAGCTGTGATCATGTCTGTGTTGATAACATCATTTGCTGAGGTCGTGTGCGGTTTTTGATTACTGCTATTTTTTCTCTATTTCTTTTGCTAGGTAGTTTAACACCATAGCTTCAGATAGTTCGGATATCCCCCAAGTATAATGGACCAGAGTCAGAAGACTTTGTAAAATTGGGGATCTTGTTCAGGGACAGCCCGTGTTTACCTCACTCTCACCGGTTACAACACAGAGGAGAATTAGGCAGAATTCACTGGTTCAGTTTTTACAACAGTCACCCCTCAACTCACTTGTGTCCAGTTAGGTTCGGGAACAGTCATCTATTTCTAGCCCATCACGAGATCAATCACCTATTCCAATGACACAGTAGCCCCCAGTCAGTATGGAAGAATTGATACATCATCTGCAGCAGACAGTTGAAACCCTACAGTAAGATGCTGCCCGTCAGGTTGAGGTCATAACCAGACTACAACAACAGCAACCACAGCCGGCTGCGGCCTCTACATCCGATGCACCTCCCACGGGTATCCCAATACCCGGAGCCACTGCCCATACGGCTAATGTCTAAGAAAACCAGGGCAATCTAGCAGAGCTAATCCCAGCACAAGCCTCCAAAATCCCTGTTTATTAGACTGAGGCTCCGTTTGAGTTTAAGGTTGACCCAACTATGCTCAAGGTCAATAAACTGGAAAAGTTATTCAAGAGAGCACAAGGGGTTAACTCCATCCCAGACATAGAGGACGGGTACACCGATTCTGCAGTAACATTACCGGATTGATTTGAAATGCCACACATTGATTGTTTTGACGGTTCTGGATATCTTGTGGTTTACCTTCGGCTGTTTTTAGACATCTTGCGGCCGATGGACCTGACTAGACTACAGAAGCTGTCTCTCTTTGGCTGTACCATGTCCATTATAGCGGCCATGTAGTATGCTAAGTTGGAAGACTCTGTCAAGCAGAATTTGGAGGAGATGGCCGAGGCCTTCATTGCGCAGTATTCGTACAATACACAAATCAAGGTCACAACTTGTGATCTCGAAGCAACACACCAAGAGCCGAAGGAGGGCTTCTCTAAATTTGTGACAAGGTGGAGAGCTAAAGCCTCGATGATGACTACAAGGCCTTCTGAGAAGGATCAGATCAAGATGGTTGTCCAAAATCTGCACGGCAAGTTGTTGCAAAAGATGATCATATACCTTTGTTTACATTTACAGAACTCCATGAAATGGGGGTGCAAATCGAAGACACCAAGAAGCAGGGGTTGATTACAGATAAGAAGGAGCTGGCAAAAAGATCGTTTGTCCGCAGTTCCAATGCTGCCAGTGGTAGTACAGCTGCGAGGCCGTCAAATGTAAGTGTTGTCACCACAACAAAGACCGCTGACCCCTTTGCCAACACAAGCTCACAAACACCATCCAACCCTGTCCGATCCCAGAGGACTTTCAACTAATTGTACATGACCCTTTCTCAAGCTATGAAAGTGCTAGTCAAGAAAGGGCACCTCAAACCATTAGAACCCCGCCCATTACCTGATCCTGTTCCACCCAAACACAACTCCGCAAAATACTGTATGTTTCACCAACAGCATGGTCATGACACCGACCAGTGCTTTCAATTGCGTCATGAGATTCAGGATCTCATTGACAACAAGGTGATCGCTCCACCTTAAAAGCCAAACACAAACCCACTCCCAGCCCATAATCAAGTTTTCCCACCTCGAAATCTTAACCTGATCCATACACTGGCCACCCCTTATGACCCCAACATATATATTAGTCTCTCCCACCTACCAAAATTAACGTTGTTCATTCCGGAACGCACAGATCTGTGCATGATGGACACGTCTAACCCTCAACCCAAGCTTGTGGTGATGAGACTTACAGTGGAAGGAGAGTCTACCTTGGAGGAAGGTACGAGTCTATTGTCGGGGTGCTTGGAGGACTTAACTGATGGGGTGTATGATCCAAGCTGCTACATTGTCCGATTGGTCAAATCAAACCCGAACTAGTGCTGCCGACCTGGGTAGATGTCAATGTGGTCAAAGAAGATGGCCCGAGCCAGGGGTTGGATGATCTAGCAAAACTCGATGAGGATTTGGACAACTTGCAGTTCTTTGACGAGCAAGATCAAGAGGATGTATAGATCAGCCGGTTCGACTTGAACGGATCAACTGAAAACTTTGGATGGCTAAGTGATAAACCAAATAAGGAGAAAAGAACTGAAATGAAACAAGAGGGAAAAGAAGTAAAGATAGTCGCAGTGGCCGGAACGCCGATGAGAAAAGAAAGCTACCGAAGAGCGCTGGTATAGAAAACCCAACCCAGGAAATGGGCGTTGTGAGCACTGCGGATACAGAACAAGAAGTTGCACTAAGACAGTTTGAACTAGAAAGGATTGAAGACAGTCAGAAAGTTGTAAATTCACAACACATTGCAGGGGGCACCTATGATGTAAAAGTGATACAAGTAGAGCCCGACAACTATTTGTCGGCCGCTAAGGGTGAATGGTAAGACAATGATGATCGGCATTTGGCCCACACCGATGAAGACTTTGGCAAGTGCCTTCCGGAAAATACATGATATACTGACGAAATAGACCATCTGATGAGAAATGGGCGGTATTTTAAGTCGTCGCACCTAGATCAAGCGGAAGCGTCTGGAAAGATAGAGAGGCCGAGAAACAGAAAGAGAAACAACTGGAAGAAGAGGCAGTGTTGAAACAAGCTGACATCTCTATCTAGGGTCTTCTCATGGCCTCCTGTGTACACCGACATGCAGTATTGTCTGCAATGGACAAAGCTAAATTGTCCATTGACACCACACATGAATAGCTTGTACGATTGGTCTTTCCAAGTGGTGTCAGGCTAACCCTTACCTTCTCTAACAAAGAGCTACCGCCGAAGGGCTCGGCTCATAACAAACCCTTGTACATATCTATGGAGTGTAGCGAGAAATTGATGCTGGTGGTGTTGGTCGATACCGGTTCGGCCATCAACATTTTTCCTTCTCGCACCGTCTATGCAATTGGCCTCAAACCAGCGAACTTTGTTCCCATAGCCCAAGTAATTAGGGCATATGATAATACAAGTAGAGAGGTCATGGGCACTGTGCAACTCAGAGTCCAGGTGGGCCCAGCTGAGCAGGAGGTCGAGTTTCATGTCTTAAATGTATCGGCTACTTTCAATTTGTTGTTAGGGAGGCCCTAGTTGCACCATGTGAAGGCCGTCTCCTCAACTCTCCATCAGATGTTGAAGTACCCTCATGAGGGAGCAGTGGCGATTGTTTTTGGGAATTCATCTATCCATCCGCCGCCAAAGGTAACTACTCCAGTATTGGAGATTAACCATGGTGAGGAGGATGCATTCCTCTCGGGATTCACTTTGGCTGAAGCCTAGGTAGTGTAGACCATTCTGGCTGCAGAAAAAGGCATATACGTCAGCACCCACTTTATGTATTTCATGAACAAACTGCAGCATGCTTTAGGAATGGGACTCGAAAGAAGTGGCCGAAAAGGTGTTACAGGACTGACAGATGTGCCACACAACCCACATGCCTTTGGACTGGGCTATGTACCCACCAAAGAGGACTGGATCAAGAAGGGAGAAGAAATGAAAGGCAAAGCCAAGGCCAAGCAAGCCGGGAAACACTATGAGCTAATCTAAGGGACACTGAATGGCCGCTTTGTTCAAAAGGGAGAAGATTTCCTTTTTTGCGGCTTTCCTGAGCCTTAGGTAAATCCTTCGAAACAACGTGTTCCCAAGTTCGAGATCTTTTTTGACCTGCAGCTGCAGGATAGTGATGATGAGGAAAGAGCTGAACCAAGCATCAAGGCTGAACCAAGCATCAAGGCTGAATAGAACATGGAAGGTGACTCAGATGACAGCGAACTTGGAATAGGGGCAGCACTGGCTAGTCTCCTAATAGATCCTGCGGCCAACCTAGAGAACTTGGAAGATAACCTTACCATCTCCATGATCAAGAAAGAACCAGGTGTGAACCCAACCAGCAGCATTTTGGATGCATCAGGGGCACCATCTCTTATCTGGCAGCTAGAGGAAGGCTATCTGTCCAGTTCTAAATCGGGTGATGAGCTAGAATCTGATTCCACTGAGTCTGTGGGGTCGGGATAAGATTCAAGTTCTTCTGAGTCTGAGTCTGGTATTTTTGGGGGTGGTAACCTGGATATCAAAGAATTGAATACAACACAAGATTTAAAGAAAAATAACATCCAAGCCACAATTCCTTTACTATATCAACATCCACACCTTTCATCTATTTATTATTCACAATATTTCATAAATCAAAGGAAATTCCCTTAAATGTGGTGTTTTTAACTCAAATTGAGAATTCAGGGTTTTACCAAATTTTGAGGTTTTTCTTCTTCATCATAGATATAGGTTCTAACAACATTTACATACAAGTTTTGAAAAGAGGGAGTAAAGAAATTTCGTGCAAGAGTCAAGTAAAATGGTTTATTTATGTAAAACATAGGATTAATCCAACAATACCCTTAAATTAACTCATAAGTCATAACCACACCATGAAATCTCTTCAAAACAAAGAAATACTAAGGTAACAATGTCCCTACCTCAAGTTGTGAAGAAGAAAACTTGGAAAACCCAAAGTTGACGAAACCACAAACTTCTCGGATCAATAGAAAGCCCTTGCCATAATCTACACTCTTCCTCAAAGGACCCAGGTGAAAAGAGGCTTCGAGAGGAGTAGATCTAAAGATCCATTCGGGAAAAGTTGAGCTTAGAGAGGAAGAAGAAAGACTCATGGCTTGGGAAGAGAAAGAAGAACGAAAATAATGAGAGAGAAGTGGTTTGGGTCTATTTATAGTAGTAGAAAATAGCCCGAAGGTCAATGAAAAGAACAAGTCCAAAACCCCCCAAGGTAGGGCCCATTCAAACCCAAAATTCTGGAAAAAAAACACGCAGGTATCGACCCCTAGTGTGGTGGTGTCGACCCTTCAGTAAGAAAAGACAATGCTGGCAACGGGCAAGGTGTCGACACCTTGCAAACTAGTGTCGACACCTCATAGACTGGTATCGACACTAAATTCCAGCAGGCAAACCTTAGATTCTGCAATATACAAAGGTCGACCCTTCCCAGACTTGTGTTGACCCTTGTGGACAGCAACAAGAGACATGTGTCGACACCACCAAGGCTGGTGTCGACCCTAAATTCCAGTAACACTTCCAGAAATTTCATCAACAGGTAATGGTCAACCCTTAAGAAGGCTGGTGTTGACCTTATAACAGAATTTCTAAGTTCCAAAGGAACTTTTTGACAAGAACAAGCATGAACAAACAAACCCAACAAGTCTAAATCGAATTATACTTCTCCAAAGTCAAAATACAACAACTCCAAAGACTCCAAAAAGAAAATAAAGTGATTAAATACACCTTTCAATAGATTAAAACATCCTAGTGTTACATGGATAGATTATTGACCGAGTATTTTACAGTTCGTCCCCATTTACATAGTTCAAGTGGCGTGGGTTTGTTTTGGCGTGCTACAGCTAGGATGGGAATTTGAACTTCTTGTGCAACACTACTTTTCGTGATTATTTGACCCGCCAATCTAGATTTTGTAGAGAAGAATTCTTTTTGTGAGCTAACCATGATTAGTTTTGATCCCTATTTTGTTTTTGGTACCAAAGGAATTAAACACTGACATAACTTTTAACTTTTGGGATAAGGATGTAATGCTAATACTGTATTCAAAGCTAGTATTTATATGATACTTTATAATGCTTTATAAATATGATGCCACATCTATTAAATTATTTTTGCTAAATCTACTTTGAAGTAATGGCCATGGTAACGGAACCGAGTCATCAGTCAGCGGAACTAAGCCAAGGAAGGAATCATAGAAAGAACGGTTATCAACTTTTTGCAAGCCTTGTAGACCAACATAAACAATGGGATGCCAGAACGGTGAGAAGAGTCGGTTACCATAAAACAATTCCAGGATCTGAAACCTACCACATTTATTGGCGGTCCAAACCCACTAGTAGCAGAAGCTTGGGTTAGGGACATGGAAAAAAAATTTCGCACACTACCCTACACCGAAAGACAGAAGGTAACTTTTGCCACTTTCATTTTCAAAGATAATACGCAGGAATGGTGGTTTCTTACCCTGGAGAAAGAAGAAATCGTGACTTGGGCAAGATTCTTGGAAGTATTTTATGAAAAATACTTTCCAAATTCTCTACGGGAACAAAAGACGTTGGAATTCATACATCTAAAGCAAGGAACCATGACGGTGGCCGAATACGAGAGCAAGTTCACGCAATTTCACGCAATTAGCTTAATTTGCGACATATGTTATCCCCACTGAAGCTCGAAAAGCAAGAAAATTCAAAGTAGGATTGGATGCTGAAATCAATTATAAGCTTAAGGTTTTGAAACTACCAACCTATGTGGATGTGGTGGATCGAGCATACATTGCGGAAAAGGGGATACGGGAAACAAACCAAAAGAAGCGATTTTGGGAAAGAGACAACAGAAGATCCAGTGTTGCACCTCCCAATAGGGTAAATACGGGCACAACCAGTTCAAGCAATCAATGTTCTACTAACTCCAGAGGTGGCACCATTCTAACTTGCCCTACTTGTGGAAAGGCTCATTAGGGATGATGCCATCGAGACACGGGATCATGCTTTAAATGCGGTCAAGTTGGCCACTTGCTGCGAGATTGTCCAAAGCTTACCAATCCTGCAGCCGGCCCCTCTAAACCAACCCCAAAACCTGCAATACTTGGAGGAGTGAGGAAGGACCAAAAAGGCCAAGGAAAAGCTTTTACCTTGGTGCCTCGACACCCGGAGGTTACCAAGAACATTGTGTCAGGTACATTTTCCGTTTGTGGTCATTTAGCTCATGTCCTCATTGACTCTATTTCAACTCATTCTTTGTTGCACCACACTTTGCTTCCAAGTTAGCATTAACACCCGAACCCTTAGAATATATACTGTCTGTGTCTTTTCCTTCTGGTAATTTTGCCCTTGGTATTGATGTATACAAATCTTGTACTATATCCCTAAAAGGTGAAACCTTATACATAGATTTTGATCCCCCTCCATATTGGTAACTTCGACGTAATCTTCGGAATAGATTGGCTCACTGCCAACCACGCCTCTATCGATTGCAAAGCCAAAAAGGTCTTCCTTCGGTTACCAAACCAACTCGAGCTTGTCTTTGATAGGACCGGAGTTTCCACCCCTTCTTGTCTTATATCCTCCATAACAGCCCAACGTCTTCTAAGAAAGGGTTGTTGTAGTTATATCTGTTATGTGATCAATACTAAAAAAGAGGCCCCCCACCGTCGATGCAATCCCCGCGGTTAGAGAATTCCCAGATGTCTTTCTCAAAGACCTACCAGTACTCCGGTTGACCGGGAAATCAAATTCACCATTGAAACTCGACCTAGTACATAACCAATATCAAAAGCCCCTTACCGCATGTCAATGACGGAATTGAAAGAACTGAAGACCCAACTCCAGGAACTACTGGACAAAGGTTTCATTCGACCCAGTACCTCGCCCTAGGGAGCTCCAGTACTGTTCGTAACGAAGAAGGATGGTACCATGAGATTGTGTATCGATTATCGAGAATTGAACAAGGTCACCATCAAGAATTGGTAACCTTGCCACGAATCGATGACTTGTTCGATCAACTTCAAGGCGCCCAAGTATTCTTGAAAATCGACTTGCGTTCTAGCTACCATCAACTAAAAGTCAAAGCGGAAAGCATCAAAAAGACTTCCTTTAGAACACGTTACAAGCACTACGAGTTTCTCATCATGCCGTTTGGCATCACAAATGCTCCAACAGCCTTCTTGGACCTCATGAATCGGGTGTTTAAACCCTATCTTGACGAGTTCGTCATTGTCTTCATTGAAGACATTCTCATATATTCCAAATCACTAGAAGATCATGAACACCACTTGCGAAGAGTTCTACAGACACTACGTGATCACAAACTTTATGCCAAGTTGAAGAAATACGAATTCTGGATCACTAGTGTACACTTCCTCGGTCATGTCATTAACAAAGATAGCATTTCGGTTGATCCCCAAAAGTTACAGCAATCGTGGACTGGCCATGACCTACTAATGTGTCAGAAATTTGAAGTTTCTTAGGTCTAGCTGGCTATTACCGACGCTTAGTACAAGATTTCTCGAAAATAGCATCACCCTTGACCCAGCTAACTCAGAAGAACACACCCTTCGAATGGACTGACAAGCAGGAACATTACTTCCAAGAGTTAAAAAATAGACTTGTAACAGCCCCTATACTAGCACTCTTTACGGGAGCGGAAGGGTTCGTAATTTATAGCGATGCCTCATACAATGGTTTGGGTTGCATTCTTATACAAAATGCAAAAGTCATTGCTTATGCCTCACGCCAACTAAAGACTCACGAGAAGAACTACCCAACCCATGATCTAGAATTGGCTGCAATGATCTTCGCCTTCAAGATCCGGCGTCATTATCTCTACGGTGTAACCTGGGAAATTTACACTAATCTCAAGAGTCTTAAATATTTGTTCACACAGAAGGAGCTGAATAGGAGGCAATGACGGTGGCTATAATTTATGAAAGACTACGATGTAAAGATCCATCACCATCCAGGCAAACCTAACGTGGTAGCAGACGCGTTGAGTCGGAAGACTACCAGAAGTTTGGCATGTAACCTCGTCCCCCACAAGATCAATGGACTGCTTGCCAACATAATTGTAGAACCCGCATTGATTGAAGAAATTAAAGCACGCCAATGTGAAGATAAACTTTTTAAAAAAAAGTACGAGGAGCAAAGAAGTACATCCAATCCTGACTTCACTATAAGCAATGGGATGCTAAAATTTTGAAATCGAATTTGCATATCCGACCTTCCTGAACTCAAAAAAAAGATATTGGTAGAAACTTATAGCTCGAGGTTTGTAGTTCACCCTGGCAATACAAAGATGTACCATGATCTGAAAGAACATTACTGGTGGACAAGAATGAAAAGAGACATAGCAAGCTACGTCTCCAAATGCCTGCATTGTCAACGGGTTAAAGCAGAACATTAGAGACCTGCATGAATGTTGAAACCACTCCCTATTCTTGAATGGAAATGGGAGCACATTACTATGGACTTCATAGTCGGGCTATCACAATCAGTCTCGAAGAATGATGCAATATGGGTTATAGTAGACCGATTGACAAAGTCGGGGCATTTTCCACCAATCAAAATCACGTACCCTCTTATTAAGTTCTCCAGTCTATATATCAAGGAAATTATTCGTTTGCACAGTACCCCAGTTTTAATCGTGTCTGACTGAGACCCCCACTTCGTGTGCCACTTCTGAAATAAGTTGTAGGAAGCTTTGGGAACCACACTAAAGTTTAGCACTGCTTATCACCTGCAAACTGATGGGCAATCCGAAAGAACAATCCAGACTTTGGAAGATATGTTACGTATCTGCGTGCTAGACCTCAAAGGCAATTGGGATGAGCACCTACCTTTAGTAGAATTCGCTTATAACAACAGTTATCAAGCATGCATTGGAATGACACCATATGAAGCACAGTATGAAAGGAGATGTCGATCACCTCTGTGCTGGACAGAAGTCAGAGATAGGAAATTACTAGGCCCTGAAATTGTGCAAATAATGAGTGATAAAATTTAAGTCATCCAACAGTGAATTTGCACTGCCTAGAGTCGCCATAAAAGCTATGCAGATACACAGAGACGAGACTTAGAATTTCAAATAGGAGATCATGTGTTCCTAAAGATCTCACCAACAAGAGGGGTTACTCGATTTGGAAAGCGATGAAAGTTAAACTCATGTTACATCGGGCCATTCGAGATACTGGAAATGATTGGTCTTGTGGCATATCGCCTTGCACTGCTACCTGAACTGTCTAAGGTCCACAATGTGTTTCACATTTCGATATTTCGACAATATCTTCGAGATCCAAAATATGTTGTCAATTATGAGAACCTAAAAGTTCAAGAAGATCTCTCTTATGAAGAACAACCAGTACAGATTCTCGATCGTCTTGATCAGGTTTTCTGAAGCAAGACTATACCCTTGTGAAGGTCTTACGGAGGAATCATTAAGTCGAAGAAGTGACGTAGGAAACTATAAGTCAAATGCGAGCCAAATGACCATACCTCTTCGAAAACTAAGGTACGTCAAGTTTGGGAACAAACCTCTATTTAGGAGGAAAGAAATGTGACACCTCAAATATTTAATTAACACTACGTTACTAAAAAATAAATAAATAATAATAATAAATATATAAAATAATATATCTAATTACATTGCTATATGCTAAAGATGTAATTTAATTTGACATTGATTTATGAAAAATAAGATGAATATATTTACTTGGAGGCCAGGTTAACGCAACAATTAAATTGGAGGAAAGTTAGGGGCTGTGAGGAATCCAAAAAAACGTGTGCAATTGCTGGACGAGTGAAACCTAAGCATCTGTGTTGTCTAGGACTAAACAGAGGTGATTCATTAGTTTAGGGACATAAATGCAGGATGAGGCATCGCCCAGGCTATGTGTATATAAAAGGGAGTCACGAGTAGCCAGCGAAAACAAAAAGTAAAAAAGAAAAAGAAAAAAAATAAAAGAGGAAAAAGGAGCCTCGAAAAAAAAAAAAAAAAAAAAAAAAGAAGAAGAAGAAGAAAGAAAAAGAAGACTAAGGGTTAATATTAAGGTGAGTTATATTATACATTGAGTCATCATAATATATTTTACGTATGTTTTGAATTACTATAACTTATTTTACATAATTTGTTTTTTATAAATTATATTAATATTTCGATTATATTGATTATTTTATAACTCTATTTGCTTAAATTAAAACTCATGGATATATTTGTTTAAATTTTAATAATTATTTGACCATGAATTTATAAATAATTATTTTCTGTAAGTACCACAACGGGAGCCCCACGCCTTGGGGGACTTAAATAAACCATTGACTTCTGATTGGTGCCCTCTGTTTGTCATGGATCCATTAACCTCTGTTCTGATTGTCACTCCAGTGACCTCTGTTCTGTTCTATTCTGTACCGTTGTTATGGTTATTTATTTACATAGTTTTTGTATTTCAGTTTCTGTCATTTAAATAATTGTTTATTCAAATTAAGTTATGTTAATATTTTAGCTTAAATAACTATCCATAGTTATTTTGTATTCCCTATATTCTTGGCATAATATTTTTCACTCTGTTGTGTGCTTATAGCTGTTACCCTTTTTAGGTGATGTGTAACACCCTCAAAATTAAACCCATTAAATATAAAACAAGGCATGCATTATTAAAAGAAAAACATTATATTATTTAAATCATCAGAGTATTACGAAATAAAACATCAAAATAAATGCCCTACGGGCTTACATCTTGCCAAGCCAACACTTGGACACAATTTCATGAGTTCTAACTCAAAACAAATAAAGCCCTGGGCTTGAATGTTTACATAATTCAAATAAAATAACTAAAACAAATAAAACAAGTCTTCAAGTCCAAATCCTCACAAGCTAAGTCTTTGGAGGTAGTGAACCACCTGAACCTGAAAATGAAGTTCCCATATAGGGTGAGCCACAGCCCAGTAGAGAAATACTAAACCAAGCATAAGAATTAACTAAAGCAGTAGCACGCGATACATGGTTAATACAAGATAATCAATTTACAATTCATCGACACAAACGCCTACGTTGTCTATGACACATGGTCTATGACACCTTTTACTTTCCATTTATACAGTCATGGCTCAGAACCTGGCCAAACAACTCAACAAGGATAACAAATCAGGTTAAACCTTTCTCATAACGTAATAAACACACATGCTGGTGTTATACCAATCTCAATCAAATTCACTTCCTTACTTCCCAACTGATACACATGGTGGTGATGTATCATATCAACAACAAATAGAAATATTTCTATTATAATTAAGCACACACATAAGTGATGCTACTGGAGTCCATCCCCTATCTCCTCCCAACAAGTCCGGTTTAGAGGTCCATCCCCTATCTTCCCCTAAACCGTGGAGTTCATCCCCTATCTCCTCCAAAACCAAATGCATATGCAACATAATCAATACTTGCCATATACAACACATAATTAATACACGAATGTTCTGTATTAACTCAACAGTCAAAAAATTGACTCAATTTCAGTTATACCTAAGCCGCATGCAAGGTCTACAACAATCAATGGCTATCCTCCACCGATAGCCCAAAACAATTATTTCTAAGCAAGAAATAACTATAACAATAAATGTAATTTCAATATTCTCAAAGGTAGTATTTAAACTACCAAATACATCATTAAACCACTAAATTCCCCAATCTCATGAATTTAACCCAATATCACAATCTTCCCTTAAATTAATTATATAAATTAATCTATGACAAAACCTTAAGGTTTCTCCCAAAATTACTAACCTACCCCCACATACCAAAATACCACCACTTAGGATTAAAACGTATAAATGGAGTAGGAAATCCCTATCTCGAAAAAATAACTCAAAAATGAGTAGATGAAGATGATGCCCAAAACTCCAAAGTGCTCCAAACCAACAATTTCTCAGATTAAAATGTAGCCCTCACTCTCCTCTACCTTTTTAATGAAGGAACTAGGGTAGATACACACTCTAAATAGATCAATCCTAAGAGAGAAGATGAGTTAGGAGAGAGAGAACTCGTAACCTAGGGTTTTATAAACTGAAGGAGCTGAAAAACTGTTTTAAAACACTAAAACACGATTTTATACTCAGCCGCCCCGCTCGAGCGGACAAACTCCCGCTCGAGCGGCACTCACACACTCCCGCTCGAGCGGCCCAACTCCCGCTCGAGCGTCCAACCCTGCACAAGAAATACTGGATGGGTGTTTTTCCCGCTCGAGCGCCAAAACCCCCGCTCGAGCGGACAAGCAACAACAAGTCCCCGCTCGAGCGTCAAACTCCCCGCTCGAGCGGACAAGCCAAAATCTGGGCAACTAGTTTTGGTTCCTAAGCTCAACCAACCTGTTCCAAACCCGCCCAACACATCCTATAACTCCAAATAAGAAAATATAGGACGACAACAACCATTACACAAAGATAGAATCTACGGAACCTAAGTCCGGATACAAACATCGAATGGGAAAAGACCGGGGTCGCTATATGATGAGATGTAAAGAAGAACTGTAACCTCGTATAGTATGACTCGCATGAAATTTGATGCCGACCTGTTACATTTTTTTTTTTTTTTTTCTTTTTCTAAAATTGTTTTACCACATAACAAAATAATAACGGCCCTACTGATGTATTTTCTTAACAATAGAATGATTAATGAAGTTAATTTTTTGTTTAATTATTTCTTACTTCCATTCTACTTCCGCATATACCATTTAATTTGTTACGATTATAATAAATTAGTAAGTGACGATTCTAACCCTATAATAAATTAGTAAGTGACGATTCTAACCCAAAGCCCCTAGGGTTAGGTCGTGACACATGAGATGCCAAAAGAGACTACCTCTCGGAAATGACAAATTTGACCTTATCAAATGTAATGAGTGACAAGTGGGTGTTGCACGAATATAATTGGCCAATTAAAAGTTGTCACAATATGTATTTGGTTCGGACTTCGTAGCATTAGCCTCAGCAACCACCTATCACAGTTACAAAAAAAATAAAAATAAAAATAAAGAAATAAATAATAATTTGTAATAAACCAAAAAACTCATACATCAAATTTTACAAAAACTAATGTGAGAATAACATTTTAAAAATTGTAAATCGTTTTATGAGTCTTTCAGTTTAAAATGAAGGAGAAATTATAATTCAGTGCATATTTTCAAAATAAATTTTAAATCAATTGTAAATTTTATCAATTTTAATAATTAGTTATAAACTTTTTTTATTAATTTATAAATATTTTATGAAAATATCATTGATTTGTAATTTTTTTCAAAATAAATTGAAGTAAATTATAAATATACACCCTCAAGTTTATTTAAAATATAGGTTATCCCAGTAATTTTGAAAATTACAAATACTTCCTCATCAAAATTCTTTGTTTAACAAAATGAATAAAAAAAATAAAATTTCTAACTATTTTTCTATCCAACAATAAAATTACATAAATTGTAAATAGAAATATATTTCCGACATTATTAAAAACTGTTAATTGACTTAATTAATGAAATGGATCATTTGTTATACGACTAGAAATTTAAAGGGTAAAATGCAATTTCCAAAACTACAAAAAAAATTCTGTATTTTAAACAAATCTCAGGGAGTGTGTAATTTATCCAATAAATTGATACACTTTTGCCAACTCATTCTATATGAATTTTTTGTACAAATTTTTTATTTGTATATCATTTTTTTCCCCCTATAACTCACCACCCTTGAGTGTAAAAAAATATATATAACATATTTCACAATTTTAATATAATTATATTAACCTACCTTTTATGAGACCAGTGTTGGGTTGATAGGCCACCAACCTTGTGCGCTAACCGGATTGCGCATGTCCAATCTATGGTCCATTGGAGACAAAACTTAGTCAAAATAAAAATAAATAAATAAATAAACAAATTTTAAATAAATAATGTTATATAAATAAATAAATAATTCATACATAGTAATGTGGCTCATGAAGAACCTTTCATTTCAAAACAAAACAATATTTTTTTGGATGAATAAAAAAAATCATTAAATATATATTTATTTACAATAATGACATTACTACGTTATTCTTGTAAAATTTTGTATAAATTGAGAAATGTCCCATCCCCCATTTCATCACCCCCAATTGCACCTCTAATGAGGTAGCAAATAATACCAACCAATTAACTCTCTTCAAATTCTTCTCTCCTTTCAAAATTGTTTGCGACCTTATTAGAGTTGTAATTGAGAGTGATGAAATAGAGTAGCAAAACTCATAAATTTTATGCAAGGATAAAATTTTCATTTTAAATAGTTAGTACTGATTATGAGGAAACATTACCATCAAATTCTAGGGGAAAAACATAACGTCTCAAGGAGGGTGACAGATAACCAATGGAATAAATGTTCATATCCAGGTAAGCTTGCAAATGAATAGACCAATCCCCTTTTATAGATGATCAGTAATTGGTAACTTTGGTTCAAGCAATACCACAATACAAGTTTTGCCTTCCAATCTAGAAACGCACATATAATCTCGTAAGTCCCCATCACAAGCTATTAAAATCAAATCACCGTCCTCATCTTTATACTTGACATAATAAGTTCCAGCCTCTAGATTTAGCCTCTGCGCCACTTCTTGCTGCAACTCTATGAGCCTCGATGACAAAGACAGACGAAACTTAATTGCATTACCTTTTGCATATATTGCTTTTATAGTCACAACATTGGCATCTTGCATCGCTGTATTATGTGGCTTGGTGTGAACAATACTAGCTGAGGGTTGAGCAAAAGGAAGATCATCAAGATTCAATTGTGAGCTTTGTTCTAGATCAACACACCGGGCCGATTCATTGGGCTGAGAGAAACCAGACTTTTTTGTATTGCGAGGTGGCCACCTATCAATATCATACATTCTACATGCACGCTTCAACGTAGATTTGCTAACTGCAAAAGGAAGAATCCAAATAAGAGATATTACTTTCTATTTGCTTATAGAAGAATCCATCTAGTTGAAATAACTACCAAGATCACAAGCAACATTATATTTTATTTTATGAAAGTGCAAGCATACCTCGGAGGTTTTTCGCAGCATCCTCGAGTTTCATTTTTGAAGATTGTCGGATATCTTCTAAGGGAATTTTAATTTTAACTCCAGATTTGTTGCCTTTTCTTTTTGACTCCTTTACTGTGCTTTTCTCTTGCATACAAGTAATAGCAATGTTGTCACATTCTGTACCACCAACATTACTTCCAGTATTTATGGCATTCATTGATTGTTGATTTGATGAATCCACTTGAATTACCGCAACTTCACTTTGTAAGGGTTCTGACCAAGGCAAAGATACAGCAGTTTGGGGCCTTTGAACACGATCAAGTTTCTCACCACCAATTTCTTCAATACAAAAGTCTTCCCCAAGTTTTTTTCTAGAAGCAACCCTAAGAGTACTGAAATCTTTCCTCATTGTTTCAAATATTTTCTTCAATAAGGCATGTGGGTTTTCAATGGTTTCGTTGCTCACAGGCAAAAAGAACTCTAGCACGTAATCATCATTTTCAGTGCAACTGCTCTGCAAGCATATCGCGAAGCAACGACTTAATCCGTACTTTCGTGCATAGTGTGCCAAGGGGTACTCAGTTAGGCTAAGTTGAGTTACATCCCTGCAGAATACCATATCAGTGGACGAAAGTGCTCTCCCAACAACCCCCACCCCATTCTTTAAGTGAAACATAGAATTGATATACTGAAAATCACGACGTTTATCTTCATGTTTGTAGTAATAACAACTTACACCAAGGATGCCACCATCAACTAGAGGCCTACATGGCCAACCTACCTTGCATGGGACCCATGCCTGAGCTAAGGGTAAATCATAAACTTCACATACCACTTTCAACACGTTCTTGATTTCATCCAAGGCAACTGTACGAGCTTCATTTTGAGCCTCATCCTAGTTTGAAAGTATTGTCACATCCAGGTATTAGTCAGAAAA
Source organism: Camellia japonica (assembly GCA_030407325.1). NCBI lineage: Eukaryota > Viridiplantae > Streptophyta > Magnoliopsida > Ericales > Theaceae > Camellia > Camellia japonica. The sequence continues at coordinate 151,119,536 of JAPPVO010000036.1, read as the reverse complement.
AATTCCTCACCATATTAATTTAAGAAAAATAAAAAACCAAATTTGACATTGTATTATAGTTTGCCACTTACTAATTCCATGTCCTTGTGATCAAATCCAATTGGACATTTCAGACCTTTCATCTGCAGGGGAATGGAAAGATACAACTAAGAAATCTCATAAACTTTGAAATGTAGAATAACATTTTGCCAATAGAAGGAAACATATAAAAAACTCTATAATGAAAAAAATTCAGTCCATCGGAATATCTATTATCATGTCTGGCTCAATAAAAAGGAAAGAATATACATTGGAAATTTGGAAATGAAACCACCATATTCTCCAATTTAGGAAAATGGTCATTATATTGGAAAGCCAAACATTAGCCATTCTATTGAAGCCTACAATCATTCCAACCAACAAAACACTATCTTAGTGAAGCAATGTGATTCCAGTTTGGGAACCGAACTAGGAATTGCATTCTCATTTTAGAACACATCCAAACAATGAAATGAAAGAGACTTGACATAAGATTCTTATTATGCATCAATGAATTGTTCTTGCCATCCAAACATGAGTGTTTTAAAACACTTACGATCTAGAAAAATGAGAATGTGGTTTACTCTTTTGTGTGTTAACCCCTCCGAGCATAGTTAACAAACACATGACAAATTTAACAGAGTGTTTAACATTTGCGTTAAAGCATTATTTTTCTCTTTGAACAGGAAAACCCCCACCAACTTATTACACAAATAAACACACCACACCACTGTAGATGTTCTAAGAGAGAGAGTGTAATGAGTAATCAATATTAACAAGATATTGAAAATGCCGATTTGTGAGTGAGTGGGGGACTAACCTCAAAATCTTCAAACATTTCGAACAGAAAAGCGCTCTCATGAATTGAAAATGTAAGGCCGTCCTTTAGTGTCAATACTTCAATTACGCCAACACACCTTTGGGTAGAAGATTCAAAGACTGGGAAAGCCAAAGATTGTCGGACTCCGCAAAGTAGAGCGTCACGCTGTGGATACTCTGTGATAGAGTAAAACTCCACATTAGGAGTGGATTCGGGGAATTGATGCTTGAACACTCGGCCAGGAAGGTGTTGTTCACAAGTCTTCCCCCCATCCAAATCAATGTCAAATTTAGAATCCATACAGATCATCCTATACCCACAAAGTCCTTCAATAGCAAGTCGATCAAAAACAAATGATGCTAGAGCGAAAGGTTGGTTTCGAGTTGTAAGAAAAGACCGGCCCTCTATTGTTGTTATGGGTGCCCAAAATTGAACTAGTATCGCACCTTCAGGCCAACCGTCTATACCGCTGTAAAGCAAATCTCTGATGATCTTGTTTAAGTTGGAAATATCTGATAAAAACAAACAAATTTCAGGAGAGGATTGATTTCAAAACAAGGTAACATTATTGATTTAAATTGACTTGAAACGACTAAACTATAAAATAAATAAATAAATATTCAAATCTAAAAATAATAATCATAATAAATAAATAAAGAGAGATAGGGGTAACTCACCGCCGTCGGGGAGAGTAGAAGGACGTTGGGGTTCGTCGTCTTCTCGGCTCCAGAAAACCCCTCCCTCGCAATATTTTGAGCGCAACCAGTTGAGTTTCTTGTACATATATTCCTTGAAATCGTCAGGGAACGATAAAAATTCCTCTTCTGCGTCGGCCATTTTTCTGAGAAATCAATCGGGGATCTTCCAGACCCAATTGTGGTGTTTAAACACAATTTTTTCAAATAACTAGGGTTCAAAATGGGTACAAAAAGGGTGCGTTCAAAGGGTTTTTTCCACCGACGAGTTCTCATTCACTCTCTACAATAAATAAATAAGTAAATAACTAGTCAAGTAAATATTTTCTTAAGCCCCCCCTCGTCAGATTATTATTTTTTATTTGTTTATTTTTTAAGGCAAATAAAAGTCAAAACGAAAAATTAGGATTTCGTTTGGTAAGCCTCTTATTATAGTTTCACAAATTAATTTGAATATGTTGTTTGTTTTGAACTTTTAAATTATAATTCTAAACCCATTTCTCAGAACTCAATTCAAAACATAATCATTACTTTTCAAAACTCATAACCAAACACATAATTCAAAACTTTTTTCAAAACTCAATTCAAATCAATATTTTAATTTTTTAAATATTTAAATATTTTAAAAATATTTTAATTTTGTTAAGATTTTAAATATTTTAATATTTAAATATGTTATGATTTTTTTAATTTTTTTGAATATTTTTAAATATTTTAATTTCAAAATATTACGATTTTAATTTTTTAAGTTTTAAAATATTTTATAAAAATAAATTCAAATTCTATTTTATAAAAATATTTTTAAATATTTTAATTTTTTTGTTATGTATTAGGTTACGATTTGACTGTAGAGTTTTGAAAGTAGTATGAAGTTTCACGTTATGTGTTTGGTTATGAATTTTAAAATCAATTTCTTAATTGAGTTTTGTTTTATGTGTTTGGTTACGATTTGAGCGTAGAGTTGTTTTTAAATTTAAAATATTAACATTTTAAATTATTTAAATTTTTTAATATTTAAATTATTTAAATTTTTATGATTTAAATTTTTTGAATATTTATTTAAATTTTTTACTTATTAAATTTTTTAGATTATGTAAATTATTTAAATATTTATGATTTAAATTTTTTGAATATTTATTTTGAAAAAAAATATATTTCCTTTGTAGTATTTTCAATTAAAAATTTGATTAATGTTATTTTCTGTTAATAATAATTTTTTTTAATTGAATTTTAAAAAGAGTTTGGTTATGAGTGTTGAGCAGAATTTTCAATAGTGTGAAAGTAATGTGTTTTGTTATGAGTTATAATAATTTGAATTAAGTTTTGAAAACTTTTTCCAAAACTCATAACCAAACAAATTTTCTTACTTCACATGTCAAATCAAACTTTCAAAACTCAATTTCACACTCAATTCAATACTTTATTCAAAAATCATAACCAAACAAATTTTCTACACTCTAATCATAATTTCACAACTCACAAACTCAAAATACAACTTATACTCTCAAATCATATTTACAAAACTCTACCAAACGCAACCTAATATTTTGGAAAGAAGGTTAAAATTTATTTTTTAATTTTTAATTCATTTTAAATTATATTATCTCTCATAATTTTTAAAAAAAATTTCAAAAAAAGGTTTAAAAAGGTCAAAAAAAAAAGTTAACTTTTAATAGTCTTTCCAAAATAGTTTATAATTGTTTTGGGACGTTGGTTAAAAGTTAATTTTTTTTATTTTTTTAAAAAAATGTATTAAATATTAGAGGGTTAATGTAACTTAAAATAAGTTAAAAATTAAAAATTAACTTTTAACTATGTTTCCAAAATAGACGGAAAGACCAAAGGCTTAGCAACCACAAGCTGCACAAGAAAAGGAGGAATTTCCACCATCCAAACAGCAACCTCATCAAGAACAACAGCATCTTTGCAAGACAATTAGCCACCAAATTACCTTAACACTTGACATGGTGCAGTAGTTGTTCATCAAAATGCCCAAGCAAATTTCTCACAGATCCATCAATATCCCCAAACCCAACAAGACAAAAGTCATGCAAGCACACTGTGGAACAATCTTCTGTGTAAATAAAATAAACTGAAATAATTCAAACAAAATAAAATAACACTTACAGAAATTATTTTGTTGAACCAAACAAAAATTAAAAGACCAAGTCGAGTGTGTGACACTCTGTCCTTAAGATAGATTCGCCCCGCTATGGTACTTATGGTTGAGTGGCGTCTATCTCCCAGGATACAATGATCTTTACAAATTGTAGTAGTACTCCAAACAATTTGTTCGGCGAACCAAACCTGTGTTCTAACTCTCTGAAATTTATATTAAAACTAATATGAAGAATAATGAAAAAATACAGAATTTAGGACAGCAAAAAGACCACAATCAGACTGAATTTTTTCATTACTATAGACTGCTGGAATATGGCTCTATATATAGGCAAAAACTGAGGTCCGAACAGGTTCTTAATTTGAAAGAACAGATGCAACTGTTGAATTTCAAATAATCTGACCGTTTGAACAGGAACGATTTTATTCTTCCAAACGATTTGAAAAGGGTCCGTTGGCTTGGTTGATGGAACAAATTCCAAACCTGTAGAACTTTATTATTATTTAAACTATTTCAAATATATATATATATATATATTAAACTAATTAAATATATATATATTAAACTATTGAAATAGTTAAATAAATAAATGAATGAAGAGGTACAAACTTTAGGAAACTTTTTAGGAACATAAAATTTGAATTTAGAATTAAATTAAATTCTCACAATTACAAATTTTAGGAAACCACTTAGGAACCTAAAATTTGAATTTAGAATTAAATTAAATTCCCACAATAATTTTTATTGAAAAAATTCAAATGAACTTTATCTAAAAAATTAATATTAGACCCGAAAACGACGTCAACTTCCCATTCACTCATAAATGGTTTTGACGTTCCGTCTTCACCGTGTGACTTGTCACGCGGCAAGGAACACGTTACCTCTTCGGACCCACCCCAAACAACGTTTGGGGCCCACTCAAATTTAGACTCAAAAATATGCCTATATTAAACCATTTTTCCAACACACACAACCTAGATTACGATGGATATAACTACTACAATTTGGCTTCTCCGTTTGGACTATCTAGGTTTATTTTGAAATTGATTCCAATGATTTAAATTATTTATTTTATAAATTTATTGAGTAAAATATTTATATAAAAAAGTAAAATAATTAGATATCGGTAGTTATATATTTGAATTATTTTTATTTTTAAAAAATAGACAATAAATATAATTTTAAGAAATTTTTGTAATATAAATTTGATTTAAACATATACGTATTGATATCCAATGATCTTAATTTTTTGAATGAATATTCTACTTAATGGGTCTTAAAAATGAACGGTTAGAAATCAATTTTACAAAATTCAAACGGTCTCTCAAATTAAAATAATTATTAGTATGATAGTAACCCTAGTTATTAAGTTGGACATATAAGATATATTGTTGTGTTTATTTGTGTAGTATTATAGTGATATTAGAGTGTATGTGCTCTCTAAAATGGACATGTTCATTATTATAATTAGGGCAAGTTATGCAAATGGTTCTTGTAATTTACTCGACCCGTTTTATCATTTTGGTCCCTATTATTTTAATTTGATTAATTTTACCCCTGAATTTTATGGATTGTGTCATATTAGTCCAATAAATAACAACAGTTAAGTTTGATGGACGGAAAATCAAATAATATGTCAATTTGGTCCCTATAGTTTACAGGATTTGTCAATTTGGTCCTTGTAATTCATAGGAAAGTCAAAACAACAGGGACCAAATTGACACATCTTGTAAACTACATGGATCAAATTAACATATCATTTGATTTTTCATCTATCAAAGTTAACCGCCGTTATTCATTAGGCTAATATGACACAATTCGTAAAATTCAGGAGCAAAATTGATCAAATTAAAACAACAAGAACCAAAATGATAAAATGAATAAACTACAGGGACTACCGTTGTAATTTGTCCTTATAATTAGTCTTCTACTATTTTACTTTCACAAACGGGCCAAGTACTATACTAATTATTATAATAAATCTTTTCTTAACTACTTACATGTCATGTGAGTAGCTTTTTAACTAGTTTGTATCGATAAATAAATAAAATAAAAAGTAGTGTTGGAGTTTTAAATAAAAAAATAGTTTGGTAAAATAAAGACTAGTGTTCGAGTTTTAAATAAAAATAATAATTAGGCAAAATAAACAATATATTCATTTTTTGTATTTTAATTAGTGAAAAACAAAGGTTGCGTTTGGTTTAATTTTGGAATTGCAATTCTCTTTTTGGAATTGTGATTTGAGTGTGGAATTATGAGTTGCGTTTTAAAAAGAGAAAATTTGTCTGGCTATAAGTTTTGAAAAGAATTTTAAAAAGTGTTTTGAATTTTGAATTTTGAAAAAAGTTTTAAGTTTTGAAAAGAGTTTTGAATTGTATTTTGAGTTTTGAGTTATTAAATTTTGAGTTGTATTTTCAATTTTTTGGATTTATTTTTTAAAAATATTAAAAAATGTTTAAGAAAATTTTATTTTTTTTACTTTAAATATATAAATTTTATTTAAATATTTTTTATTTTAAACATTTTATTTTATTTCGTAAAATATTTTTATTTTTTAGTTTTAATATTTTAAACTAAAAACGCAACTTTACACTCAAGTCGTAACTAAACACATAACTCAAAACTCAATTCAAAAATTATTTTCAAAACCAAACACATAATTCAAAATTTCACACTACTTTCAAATTTTACACTCAAATCATAACCAACACATAACAAAAAAGGTTAAAATATTTAAAAATATATTTATAAAATAAAATAAAATATTTAAAATAAAAATTATATATTTAAAAATAAAAAAATAATTTTTTTAATATTTTTTAATATTAAAAAAATACAGCACATAAATGTATAAAATATAGTGCACAGTAAAATAAATAAATAAATATTTAAAATATAAAATATTTAAAATAAAAATTATATATTTAAAAATAAAAAAATAATTTTTTTAATATTTTTTAATATTAAAAAAATACAGCACATAAATGTATAAAATATAGTGCACAGTAAAATAAATAAATAAATATTTAAAATATAAAATATTTACCCTAAAAAATAAAATTAAGAACTTTTTTAAATATTTAAAATATATAAATTCAAAAAATTTCAAAAGACAACTCAAAACTCAAAATACAACTCAAAACTCTTTTCAAAACTCATAATCAAACAAATTTTCTCTTTTCAAAACTTAATTCAAAACTTATAACTTAAAATACAACTCCACACCCAAATCATGATTCTAAAAATAATTTTAAAAAATAAAATAAATTTTTTTTTTATTTTTTTTCTTTTAAAATGGAGTTTTGAAAAGAGTTTGGTTTAAAGTTTTGAAAAAAAAAAAATTGAATTGAGTTTTGAGTTGTATGTTTAGTTATAAGCTTTGAAATTAATCTTTAAATTGAGTTTTAAATAATTTTGAGTTATGTATTTGATTATAAATTTTAAAAAATAATTTAAAAATTATACCTTCAAAATCATGATTTCAAATGAGTAGCGTTGGACTTGCTGTTAGTTATTTGGACTTGCTATTAGTTATAAAAGTCCTTAATATATAAAAAGTAATTTTATTATTTTTTGTAAAGTGAATGTATAATATAATGATATTTTTTACTCAAACCCTCACTAGGATTGCTATTCATAATTTATGAAACTAGTCGCATGACATTATTTTAAAACAGACATGATTTATGAGAGATTTAAACTTGTTTTGGAGTTTGTTTATTTTTTTATTGAACTTTTATAAAAAATAAATAAAAAAATTCAAATTTTGGTTTTTTCAAATTTTGTTTGAATTTTTTTTTAAAAAATATACTTTTTAGATTTGTCTTGACAAGACGGATAAAAAAAGTTTAAAAACAAATTGACATAATTTTGAAGAAAAAAAGTTTAAACTCATAAAAAGTGCGAAAAATCCTTAACTCAAACTTAAAAGATGAGAGGAAGAGTGTAGGAAACTCAAAGACGTCAAAAATCAATTTTGCTCCGATTAAAACGAAATCCTCATCGAGCTCTATCTTTTTGACAAAAGGACATGGGTAAAAAGATCAACGGATCTAGATGTATTCAAGGGAAATATGTGAGTTTTAGAGAGAGAGTGAGAGAAAATAAGGTTTTGAAATGTTTAGAGAGAGAGAAGTAAAAAAGTGACTCAAAAATGGCTTCGTACGAACTGATATATGCACAGATCGCTCGAGTGTAAGAAGTGCCGCTCAAGCCACCAAGCACAATAAGTTGCATCGCTCGAGCGCAAGAATCTTCGCTCGAGCGAAGAATACCAACTCCCAGCAGTTTTATAGACAAAAGGCCACCGCTCAAATGTAAAAAGTTTCGCTCGAGCGAAGAATGCCAACTTGCAGTACTTTTTGTAGACTTGCAAAAATGTTGAGAGTACACAAGAACCGCTCGAGCACAAGAAGTGTTGCTCGCATGAAGATGCAAAATTCTAGACAATCACAGTTTGAAAAACAAGCTACTAACATGTTCCAAATGCAACCAAAACATCCCAATAGCCAACTCAAAAAAAAAAAAAAAAAAAAAAAAAAAAAAGGGGAACAAGACATCAACAACTATATAAGATAGTGAAACCCGGACTCAAAACATCAAATGGGTCAAGTCTAAACCAGAATCACTATAATCTCTCCCCCTTAAGGAATTTCGTCCCTGAAATTTTCAATCAATGACAAAACCATATCTAAACTAGTTAAAACAATGATAATAAATTGAAGCCAACACCATGACCCATCCACCGATCATTCAGTTTCATCATCATGATAAACATATGCTCATTACTGAATATACAATTCACATTTCCAAAACATATACAATGTTTATATTACATTAACATAACAAAATTTCAATATATATTCAAACATTAACAAATTGGTCTGGATACTTCTCACGAACTTCCGCCTCACACTCTCAAGTGGCCTCCTCAACCACGTGGCGTCACCACAACACTTTTACTAAAGGAATCGTCTTGCCTCGTAAGACTTGGTCTCGAGTGTCTAAAACTCTAACCGATCTCTCCTCATATGAGGCATCTTCATCTACTTCTAACTCCGTCTAATCTAACACATGTGATGGATCCGGCTCATACTCCCGAAGCATACAAATATGAAACACGTCATGAACCCCAAAAAGTTGTAGCGATAAGACCAAACGATAAGCTACATCCCCAATCCGCTCTAGGATCTCAAAAGACCCAATAAACCTAGGAGACAACTTCCCGCTCTTCCCAAACCTCATCAAACCTCGTTTGGGTGAAATCTTCAAGAAGACATGATTTCCTACCTCAAAGTATAACGGTCTCCTCTTACGTTCAGCATAACTCTTCTAACAACTCTGAGTTGTAACCAACCTCTTACGGATAAGAACAACTTTCTCCATTGTTTCCCGGACTAACTCGGGACCTATCATAGGTGCATCACCCCCATCGGCCCAATATACAGGAGATGTACAAGGTCGGCCGTACAAGGCCTCAAACGGTACCACACCAATACTTGACTGGAAGTTATTGTTATAAGCAAACTCCACTAAGGGAAAGTGCCTCTCCCATAACCCCTTAAAGTCCAAGACGCGTCTTTTCGCGAAAGGGGGATATGGAAGTCCTAACGCGTCTTTTCGCGAAAGGGGGAGATGGAAGTCCTAACGCGTCTTTTCGCGAAAGGGGGATATCGAAGTCCTAACGCGTCTTTTCGCGAAAGGGGGATATGGAAGTCCTAACGCGTCTTTTCGCGAAAGGGGGAGATGGAAGTCCTAACGCATCTTTTCGCGAAAGGGGGAGATTGAAGTCCTAACGCGTCTTTTCGTGAAAGGGGGATATCGAAGTCTTAACGCGTCTTTTCGCGAAAGGGGGATATGGAAGTCCTAACGCGTCTTTTCGCGAAAGGGGGAGATTGAAGTCCTAACGCGTCTTTTCGCGAAAGGGGGAGATGGGTGGTGTAAACAGACAGACGCACCTGTTGTTTTTAACCAATTTCCAAACGCGCATCACGCGAATGGAAGAAAGTATGGTAGAATGATTTTTTTTTTTTTTTTTTTGACAAGGGGTAAGCTCTACATGTAAAAGTCACAGATGCCCCTTTTCTTCCTGATCATATTTATTTTTCTGGGCTTGTTTTTTGTATTTTTGGTTTTTTTTTTTTGTTTTTTTGACAAGGGGTAAGCTCTACATGTAGAAGTCACAGATGCCCTTTTTCTTCCTGATCATATTCACAATTTTCCCTATTCTCCAACGGGGTGACAGACTAGGTTGGTTCAGTTTCCAGAGTTGAGACGCATACAAGCTACCTCAACCTATGGGGCTGCCATACAGATTTCAAGCCGGGGATACATCCCTGGGTATTTAAACCAGGCTTTAGTCTCGGAAATCCCGAACATTTTGCGTTCTAAGCATCACCATTCGAACTCTAGTTTCCACCGTCGCAGTTGGTCTCCTAGGAACTCATTGCAAACACAGGCAGGATAATACACAGATATTTACATATAAATGCACACAGATATTTACAGACAGAATACAGACATATACACAGATATATACAGTATCCATACAGGTATATACGACACAGACATATACGGACCTATACACAAACATATACAGTATATATACAGGTATATACGACACAGATATATAACATATACAGTATATATACAGGTATATACGACACAGGCATATACGGACCTATACACAAACATATACGGATATATACACAGGTATATACGACACAGACATATAACATATATAGGTATATACGACACAGGCATATACGGACCTATACACAAACATATACGGATATATACACAGTATACACACTCATATATATATATATATACAGACAAAAAATACACAAATACGAACATACACACAGACATGTACATACGGTATACATATACAGACTCGAGGAATATTCTGTTTGCGGCTATCGGCGGGAAGATGCCGTTACTGAGAAGGCATATTCTGTTTGCTAACGTCAGCACAGGTACGCAAAACACGTAAAAAAAGAAAGGAAAAATGCAAAATGCATGGACATGGGATACGGGGTGTCGAACCCTTGACCTCAAGCTCGGCCTCCGAGTCCTTAGCCACTGAGCCACGTCACTCTTGTGACAAAATATACAAACAAATATATATACTATACAAGACATATATATATATAAAACTAAAACAAACCAAGAGAAACACTCAATGTGGGGTTCGAGCCCCTGACCTCAGGCTCAGCCTCTCACTCTTCAACCACTGGGCCAAACCACTAAACCAAGCCACACCTGTGACCCAAATGTTCAAACAAATATATATATTTCATAGCTATACAATATATATACATATATGCACACACAACTCTCCCGCGTCTCTCTCTTTTCTTCGATATCCACGCCTGACACGCGGCCTGCTTTTACGTCACAGGCCGACAAAAGCAGGCTACCTCGAACGATGCTCGCCTCGACTCTCTCCCTCTCTTTGTCCTTCTCTCTCGTCTTCTTCTTCTCTTCAGTATCTCTTTTCTCTTCTTCTTAACCATTCTCTTCTTCTGCTTCTTCTCCATCACTCTTCTCCATCACTCTTCTATCTTTCTCCTTCTCTTTCTTTTCCTCATCTATTTTCTACCATTCTTCTGTGACTCCCTTCTTTTCTGCCATTTCTGCCTTCTCTTCTCTTATACATGGCTTCGTCTCGCCCCTTCTCTCTCTTTCCGGATCTTAATGGTCCATTGAGCTCCTCTGGGCCAAGTGCCCCTGCTCTTACTCATCCTAGTCTTCCTACACTAACAGTTGAGCAAGTGATGGCTGCTCAAACTGATATTGAGGCTAACCACCACACGTTGCAGTCGTGTATGGAGACAGTGGCCGCGGTCACTAACTTGTCCCACCGTCTGCAAAACAGGACGTGTGAGGTACATCGGGTTAACGCCCAACTCACTCTACTTCAGCAAATGTATAAGGATGCACGAGCGGAGATTTGTGTACTGAAGGCAGAGAAGAAAGAACTGAAACGGAAGGCTACCTCCATGGAGAATAAAGAGGTAAAATGACAGGCCACTTGTCTGGACCAGTTCGGAGAGCCGGCGTATTTTTCCTTTGATGGTCGGCGAAAAGTTAACCCTTTGGTTAAAAACACTGAGGCAGGGCCTTCTCTTGGGGAACACACTGAGGCAAGGCCTTCGAAGGTCGACGACAAAAAGAGGAAGAGCTCGGCGACGGAAGAGCCGAGTAAGTGAAGTCTGCGTGTGGCCGTCACAGGAGGAGAAAGAAGAACATGATCCATCTCTTTTTTGTTTGTTTTTTGTTTTTCTTTTTTGTTGGACTTTGTATATATATATTTTTATTTTTCTGGGCTTGCTGTTTCTCTCTTCTTTTTTGTTCTCTTTTTTTTTTTTTTTTTTTTTTTTTTTTGTATTTCTGGTTTTCTTTTTTTTTCTGTATTTTCTGTTTTTTTTTCTTTTCTTTTTTTTTTTTTTTTTTTTTTTTTTTTTTAAGTCTCTGTAATCGGGGATGTCCTCCCCTAACTGTATAAAAAGTTTCAGTTTTGTATATAAATGGCATGCCCGGCACATCACTCTGATTTTGAAAATACTTTTGTTTGATCGCATTTGAGAATGATTGAAATTTGAACTCTGAATTAGACACTAATCCGTACTGACCTAAAATAAAATAAAATAAATAAAATAAAACTGACTCAACGATGTAAGAAAAACGAAGCCAAAATAATCCAAACACACTTCTATATGTTGACTGGTATGAATACGCTAACTTCTATACGCTAACTGGTATCAATACACTAACTAGTATGAATACACACTGACATACACTGACTGATATGAATACCCTGATTGGTACGAATACACACTCATATACACTGACGAGTTGACTCGAGTGGTGAAGGAGACAGAATCTCTAACTCGACTATGCCCCTAATTCATTACCTTGAATTTTTTTCTTGATTTTTTTTTTTTTTTGTAAAATGTTTTGATCAACATGAGAGTTAGATTAGCCTACTTATTCCATTTTCTGTTTCAAATCATGTAAGCTAAATTGTGAATACTGAAAATTTTCCCCCCTTTTCAAATCCAAAGAATGGTTCAAGTTTTGTAAAAAATGAAACAATTTTCGAGAAAAAATTAGTCAGCTTCATTCCAATTAATCAAAACCTATTTTTGCAAATGGCCACTACTCAACTAACATGGAATCAACCATTGGGGTGTATAGTCCCAAACCAGATAATCAAAGGTGATATTCGAAGCAAGCCAACCCGAACCGAATGAAGCCAAGCAGACCTGGACCGAACCGAACCGCCGAACCAAACCGAACCGAACTGAACCAAGTTGACTCGAACCAACTGAACTGAACTGAATGAAAATATACCAATCAAACACGGATAGGACAACCAAGTCGACTATAGATACACCAATCAAACATGGACGAAATGAATAAGTTGAAAAATTATTGGGGCCGAACTTCAAGATGAAGCTACCTACGTATCCTCAAGATAGGAATCAGGCCATCGTAGTTCCGGCCAAGGTTCACTCGGGTATTAACACTCTCCTTTTTGTTTCATCATCATTTCATTTTTTTTATTTTTTTCTTCTTTTTTTTTTATATATTATTATTATTATTATTATTATTATTATTTTTGATTTTTTTTTTAATTTTTTGTTTTTCTGCTCTAACTTTTGCCTGGGTCGCCCTTCCGGGTTTTCGGCCCAGCGAGCCTTTCAAGGGTTACTTTCATTTTACTTTGTCCATGTTGATTGGGTGTGAAATCTCTAGGCCATCTATCAGAACAACTACTACACTTGACCAATAGATATGATGATGTAGGGACTAGGCTAATTGGGCCTGAATTTGCCCCTAGTGTAGTGGATAGGAACTCAATGTCCTTCAATAATAAAATTCATTCTCTCAACTTCTGGGTTTGCCTTTCTAGGCGGTCTTCATTGGGAAACGATTCAGTTTTAACTCTTTGATCACATCCAACCTTTTGCCCCTAGTTCAAGGACTGCTTCAAATCTTAAATTACATCCGACCTTCTTGCCCCTAGTTCAAGGGTTGTTTCCAATCTGAATCACAGGCCCTACATAATTCTGGCTAAGGTTCACTCGGGTATTGACACTCTCCTTTTATGCTCTAACTTTTGCCAAAGCCGCCCTTTCGGGTTTTCAACCTTGCGAGCTTTTCATTTTCATTTTATTTTTTTTATTTTTTTATTTTATTTTTGTGCTCTAACTTTTGCCTGGGTCGCCCTTCCGGGTTTTCGGCCCAGCGAGCCTCTCAAGGGTGGTACTTTATTGCCTCTAATTCAAGGGTTGTCTCTATTTTAGGATATGTAAGCCTCACACTTTCGCCCCTAGTTCAAGGGTTGTTTCAAATCTGGAATCACATTTGACCTTATTGCCCCTAATGGAAGGGCTGCCTCCATTTGAATCACATCATTGCCCCTAGTTTAAGGGCTGTTTCCAATCTGGATCATATTCGACCTTATTGCCCCTAGTTGAAGGGCTGTCTCCATTTGAATCACATCATTGCCCCTAGTTCAAGGGCTGTTTCCAATTTGGCTAGCCTTACACTTTGGTTGATCATTGAATACTTTGAATCATGGGTTGAAAGCTAAGGAGCTAAGGAGGTCGAACCTTGAGTCAAGAGGGATCCTATGCTGTATAATCAATTCCAGGCATGTTTTCGTAGGACCACGCAAAAACAGTTTTTTGAAATCTTTTCACAAAGTGACTAATCACTCGTACTCTTACGAAGACAAGATAGAACCAATTTGGACCAAGCAAGGATCCTTCTCAGTACCCACATTAACAAAAATGATTTTATTCATCAAGGGCTTAGTACACCTCTTTTCTTCTCAGTTGATCAAAATACGCAAATCCCGAGAAAATTCTTCCTCTTTGTTTTTATCAGAGTTTTGGAAAGAGTTTTGAAAAACTTTGGTCAATGCAATGATTTAAAGGCACAGAGAAGTAGGCAGACTCTATGGCATTTTGTTTTGTTTTTTTGTTTTTGTTTTTTTGTTTTTTTTTGGTTTATTGGAAAGAGACTATGACTCAACAATGACAACAGACTCAAAAGAAAAAGACAAAGAAGATCTAGACAGGATAGAAATGTCTAGGTTAGCACTCTCGAAATCAACAGACTCTGACTCACTAGCCTGACTCGAGTCTGATCCCAAAACTTGGTGGAAACAAACTTAGACTCAATACTCAATTCAGAACTCAGAATAAAACCATTCTCAATTTGCTAGTCAAAGTGTGGGCCAGCCACAACATTCAAAATAAAGCCCGTGTAATCAACAAGTGGTCACTCCCCAATTACAGAAATGGTCGGATATCCCACAAGTTCTATTATTTACACTGGTGGACTTGTGGGATATTAGATTATTGTTTTTTTAATATATATACTCAAAAAACAAAAACACATTTTATATACAAAAGAAAACAAACCCCATTCTCTATTTTTTTTTTTTTATAAAAAAATTTGGAAAAACAACAATTACTAAAACAACACAAACAAAATGATTTGATGATTTTTATTTATTTTTTTTAAAAATTTTTTTTTGGTATGAAATAACAACACAAATAAAATGAGTTAACTTAGTATTATTTTTTTCCTTTTTGTTTTTTTTGTTTTTTGTTTTTTTTTTGAAGCCATGTTTGCAAACTAGAAAAAAAACAATGGGACCCCCAATCAGAATTTTAGCAGCGTTTCGACTCAACTGATCACTGATTACTGCTAACTCATACTGACATACTGAACTCAATCCCACAAACTGAAATGCCTAAACCACTGTTCAGAATTTGAGAACCCCTGTATAGATCCAATAAATTGCACAGAACACATAGCAGGAAAGAGAACAAACACCCCTATGGAGGGTGGGGTTATCCTGTCCTAGCTTTTGAAATGATCTAGGGTTCACTATTCAAACAAGCGGCTTCACAATCATCCTACAAATGGGTGGCATCCTGTCCTAAGTTGGAATAGTCACTATGGTTTTACTATATGCAGCTAGGCCGATTGGTCAAAAAGGGTACATCAGCAAGACTACCTAATATACCTCTCACACCTAACACCGAGAAGTGAAAGGAGGATCAAACAGTACAGCGGTAGTCCAGATCCAAGGGTTGTGTTCCCAACATGGCAGAGCCCATGACCGATCAGCCTTTTGGCAAGCTTTGTAGTCAAGCCTCCAGCAAACCGTCCAGGAATAGCAGATGGCAAACACAGGGACTTAAGCGCACCAATGCAAATGCAATGCAAAGAACATATAAGTGTACATAAAAATTCACATCATAAATTTCAAGTCAAGTTCTCTAAATCCCCAGCAGAGTCGCCAGAAACTGTAGCTCGGCTTTTCGCGCCCCCTTTCGGAAGAATGAAATAGCCCTTACAGTTCGGACTCCACTTGTGTTGGTTCTGAATCTGATTTCACAAGTGCAATGTGAAACAGTGGAAACACAAAAAGAGTCCAAATCCGGCAATTATTTTTGGAAAATCGATGTTTGAATCAAATGCCAAAAATGGACTGCTTTGCCAGATTTCAGAGTCGCCACCTAAATATTTATGGGAAATTTAGGAAACCCGTGACTCATGCCAAAGGCCATTAGTCCGTAGTTCCCAAAGTGTCTTGGTTCGGGAACTTAGGTATGAGAGGGGAAGGTCAATAATGAGCACCCTACTCACCCGATCAAAGATCGGCCTCTACTAATTATGATGTGATTCTTATGTACAATATATGTTCTTATTCTGATTATTTAATAAATCCTAAAATTTATTATGTGAAGCATACAAGGTATAGACTAGTTTGCTCAAATTGGAACAATTCAATTTCATATTTGTTTCTCGAAAAGGGTTTGAATTTGCCACCCTTAGGTGGGCTTAACTTGCCACTTAACAAAGTGAGCTTAAGGTTTGTGAATCTTAAAACGTACATTCGTTGAATCATTCCAATTTAAGCAACAAGCCTTCATCCACAGGCATTCAAACAGTTTATCATTTAAGCAATTAGCCTCATGGTAGGATGCTAAACTGTAACAACCCTCGTACTGATTACCGATAAACCACTGAATTATATACTGATTACTGCTAAATTGAATCGATAATGACTGATAATTGAATTAACTGAAGTACTGAATAAACTGATTGAAATCGAAACCGAAATTGAATAAGTTTATTTGTTGAATTGCATATTGCATCTTTTTGATTGATTGATTATCTGTTTGAATTCATATGTTTAAACTGCTAATTGAAGGCCTTATCGGCGGCTGAATTAGGAACCGTTTGGAGTTTTGGGATCAGTAGAATATTTGTGATTTAATGGTATATTTATCTGAAAATTGATTAGGAATGATTAAATTAAATTTAAATAAATTAATTACAAGTTGTAACTTATTTACGGAATTGCCATTGAGTGGCTTTTGTTTATTCTTAAAATTGTTTGAGCCTTACACTCAAAACACAACATTTGCTCAGCCACACTCCCTTGTTTTTGCCGACCTTAGAGAGAGAGAGTAAGAGGAATAGAGTAATTCTTCTCATTTTGCTTGGCATTGCTTGGAAATTGAAGGATTTGAAGCATAGATTGCATACTTGAGCTTGTATTCTCCTAATTGAAGACTTGAGGTAGAGATTGTACCTTCTTGTTCATGCATTCAAGTCATATGTAGCATGGTTCATGGAAGGTTAGAGATTAAAGGCATGAATTAGTTTAATTTGTGGGATTGAAGCCCATTTCATGCATGCATGCTAGTATTGATGCATTTTGAGTTGATTTCATGGCACATGGTTAACATGCAAGCTCATATTCATGTATAAGACCATGATTTTATCTTGTTTTCAAAGATTTGAGCTCACTTGAGCAAGCTTTGAGGCTCTAAATTGGTTTGAAATTCATGCATGTCATGTTGGAGCATTGATCATGGAAATGGGTTTGAAATTGAGTTTGTTTGAAACATCCTTGGGCTTTGATTTTACAAATTGAGCTTTAAAACATGATATTCTATGTGTTTACAAGGATTTTCCAGAAAATAGGCCCAAGGGGATCAAATTGGGAGCATCAAAGTTGAGTTTTGAACTTGGAACACAAACCTGGATTTTCCAGATTTTTGCAGTCCGCTCGAGCGGGGGAAGTGCCGCTCGAGCGGGGAAATCATGCTCCCAGCACTTCCTTCGACTTGTTTTACAGCCCGCTCGAGCGGATAAATGCGCGCTCGAGCGGAGAAATCATACATCCAGTACTTTGCATTGTTTATCAGACCGCTCGAGCGGGGAAATGTACGCTCGAGCGGAGGATTGTGTGTCACGCTCGAGCGGGGAAGTTGGAGCTCGAGCGGGGACCTTTGTTTGCTTGTCCGCTCGAGCGGAGAAACCTGCGCTCGAGCGGAACCCTGTTTCACTGAATTTCTGAAAATGTTTTCGAAGCACATCTTTGCATCCTCATTTCATTCTAGGCATTCTTAGGCCTAGTTTAAGACATCTTAATGAGGATTTAGATGTAGAACACACCGGGGCAAATTAGAGATTAAATGATTATCTCTCCCAACTGTGAAACTTAGAGTGTGTTCATCCTGTTAACTGTATAGGGTTGGCGACTGGAGAGACGCGCTCTAGCACACTGTAGCCCAGAACTCTGTGAGTAACAATTGTGTAAAGATATGTTCAAAATGACTATCTTTTGAATACCGAACTGAACTGTTTACTGCACTGATATTATTTACTGAATGAATGTATGTCCTTTATTTCTGAACTGTACTGTGGCATCCTTAGCACTACTGTTACTGACTGTTACTGTTACAGAGATCTCTGTCGGTTCCCTTGTGGAACCATACTGTTTACTGAATGACTGGCCATCATTACTGTTCGGTCTTTTGACCTACTGTTACTGTTATGCTAAGGGATGTACCACATATGATTGTTTATTGTACTGAACAACTGTAATACTAATTGAAACGAACTGTTTTCATTACTGTAAGGACATTCATTCTAAACCTCTTTACGCTTTATGTTATTCACTGGGCTTTAGCTCACTGTTTATATATATATGTAGGTTCTCAGCAGCCAGACCAGAGCTAGGAGCGTGGGTTGGTCCCCAGTTTTGTCAAGCCAGCCTATGTGCCTCACTGTGAGGTTCCGTGATGCCATGTTATGGCCTTGGGATTTTGTTTTGAGTTTTTCCCATTGGTCTCCTCACTGTTTTGTCAAACTGTATAGACTGCTTACTGTTCTACTGTACTGTTATCGGGGGATTAAGTCCCCGTACTGAAGGATTGTGTATGATTGTATAGACTGTACTGTTTTGAACCGTATGAATGCATGGAAAATGTTTTTGGCATACAGATTTCCACAGCTCAATGGACACTAGTTATTTACTGTATTGGCTTCCGCCAGGCCTTGTACTCTGATTTACTGTATTACTGATAAGCAGGCCTTCGGTAATCTCGGATTACTGGCCGGTTACGGTGCTAAACCCATAGGGCCGGGTTTGGGTCGTGACATAAACATAATAAGAAAATTATGTACAAGCGGGATGCTAAAGCATAACAACTCACATATTTACCGACGTCCCGCGAACAAGCTACAAAACAAAGTTAGAAAATATGCATGATTCCTAACTATAAAACACATGTGATATGCAATTACTAGACTCGGCTACTAATATGGCATATGAAATGAATTGATCGCATGCGGTCTAAGCATATATTCAGAGAAGTATTGAAACGATAATGCGAATTGGATGATGAACCGAGCCTTGGTGCATGCAATACAAGTGGATGCAAATATGAGTATGCAAAATAAAACATGATATCCTTAAACTAACCATCATAAGCTGATAAATAAAAGGGAGAAAGACGTGGGGTTGGAAGACATGCACACACACACGCACACTTATTACAAGTTTGTTTGCCCTCGCGCAGGAGGGTCCGAATGAACTAATGCGCCGTCACGCAGGAGGGTCCGAATAAACTAACTAGCTAACTAAATTACTTAACTAATTATCTAAGCTAATTAATTATTACAACAAGTAAATAACTAAAATAGCTAATCAAATTAAATAACTTATCTAATGGAATAACTAATTAAATAATTACTCTATTTAAATCGTCTGATTAAATAATTAGGACTAACTAATTAATAATTAAACTAATTAAGTATTCTAGCTAATTATTACAAATTGGAACTAACTAATTAACTACACTATTAATTAATTAAATATAAAATTATAATGAACTAACTAATTAACTACACTAGTTAATTAATTATAAAATTCTAATTAAGTAACTAATTAATTGCACTAATTAATTAATTAAATTCTAATTAACGAAACTAATTAATTACACTAATAACTTAATTACACAATTCATTAATTCTAAATTTCTAACGACTTAATTAATTCACTACACTAATTAAATAATTAATTAAATTCTAATTAATTCATACACTAATTAATTAACACCGATTAATTAATTAAATTCTAATTAACTAAACTAATTAGCTATTACACTAATTAATTAAAAATTAACTAATTACCAAATTAATTAATTATAAAATGCTAATTAACAACCTAATTAACTAATGAATTAATTATAAAATTCTATTTAATGACCTCATTACCTAATCACCTAATTAATTAAAATTCTAATTAACTTTAACTAATCACCTAAATTAAACCATGAGAGAGAGGGAGCTATGCATGATGTTGCTGCTGTTGAGGCTGTGAATGGTTGATGAGAGAGAGGGAGGTTGGTCGAGTAATTCAGAGAGCAAGCTCGAGTCGGTCTCCTCTGTGTGTGTATCTCCATGTATATAGCAATCTTTTCAAACCCAAACTGCAGAGAGAGAGTGACGGTGACTCCATGAGAACCAACCAGTCAGCCCGCCCCCCCGCCCCCCCCCCCCCCCCATGCATGTTCCCATGCCAAAATCTGTGTATATGTCGAGGTTGGAGAGCCAGAGACTTGCGCGTTTGAACAGAGCTGCTACATCACATTCTGAAAACCCAGTCCGGTGACGAACTGGCCAAACGAACTATATCATTTCAATTGTTGACCGAGACCCCGAGAGCCGAGACCATGCATGTGTATGTCTATCATGTAACTTCGGCCTCAAATACTGAGCGTCACCGCTGGGAGGGCCGCCGCCCCGAGTGAGATGGTGAGGCCACTCTAGCTCCGAGCTACGGCTCCGGCAGTAGATGTGAGAGAGAGAGAGAGAGAGAGAGAGAGAGAGAGAGAAAAGTTGGTGGTCTCCCTCTTGTGGTGTCTCAGGTCTCGTGTCTGGGTGTGTGGGTGTTATGCATGTGTGTTGGGATGCTGCTGCCGTGAGTGTGTGTGCATGGCTGTGACGGGTGTTGTGGCTACTGGGTGTATGTGTTGCTGCCGTGGGTGAGAGGATGAAGTTGGTGGTGTGTGTGTTGTATGTGCTGTGTATCAATCCGGCCGTGTGTGTGTGCTGTCAGTTTTGTGGTGTGTAGCATGTGGGTGTCCAGCTCTTCTTCTCCCCAAGCCGAGAGAGAGAATGGATGTTGTGTGTGTTAGCTGGGTGTGTGTGTGTGTGCGCATGGGTGGTGTGAGAGGTGTGAGTTACGTGCGTGTGCATGCCGTGAGTGAGCGTGTTCTCCTCCAGCTGCTGTTGTGTGTGGGTGTATCGGTGTGTGCCGTGTGTAGTGTGTGTGTGTGTGCATGGGTGGTGTGGTGCATGGCTGTGATGTGTGTGTTGGGTAGTGTACCTGAGTGTGTTTGGAGTGTTGTAGTGTGGGTGTGTGTGCTGGGATATGTGTGCATGTGTGTGCCGTGCATGGTGAGAGGGAAGAGAGCCGTGTGTGCATGGCCTCTCCTTCTCTCTCCCCTTTCTCTCCTTCACCTCTCCTTTTCTTCTCTCTCTCTAAACTGTGTGTCTGTTAAAGAGAGATCCGTTTGGGTCTTGTCTCTCAATCCCTCCCCCGGGTGTGTCTCCCTTCCTCCTTTAGTGTGTGTTGGGTCTCCCCCCCCCCCCCCCCCAAAATATTCTTCACCACCTCTTTCTTTTATTTTCCACCACTCACCCCCATAATGACCTGAGGCCACTCTTTTTTTTTTTTGTTTTTAAACAGTTATCACTCATCTCAGTAGGTGTAAAGTGAACTTAGAAGTGGAGAGCCAGAGAGGTGTCTCACCATTTCTTTTAAAAATTAATACTTCACCCAAAATCATGACCGAATATTCCGTCCAAAAAACAATAATCATAATAATATAGTATCTATATATATATATATATACAAGTTGAATCTAGCATCTTTCTTTTCTTTTCTTTTTTCTTTGTTATTATTTTTTTCTCTTTTTTTTGTGTTTTATTATTTTTTATTTTTTATCATTTTCATTTTATCAACTATTCAAATGTATTTAGATATATATATATATATATATAAAACATTTAAAATATGTACCAACACACCAAATTATATAAAAGTAGAAAATACTACAAATTCAAAATAATATAAAATAATTTGGCCAAAAATGGGTGAGGTTTGAGATTAAAACTTCAATTTGATTTTTCTGCTGAAGGTGGTCAAAATAAAGTGCCCAAGTCTTAGGGGTGGTAAAAAATGGGGTGTCTACAGAGTTCCACGCCTTAGGGGACTTAAATAAATCATTGGCTTCTGATTAGTCACCTTGTGGCCCTCTATTCTGACTGTCACTCCAGTGACCTCTGTTCTGTTCCGTTCTGTGCCGTGGTTATGGTTATTTATTTGCATAGTTTCTATATTTCAGTTTTTGTCACTTAAATAATTGTTTATTCAAATTAAGTTATGTTAATATTTTAGCTTAAATAACTATCCATGGTTATTTTGTGTCACCTATACTCTTAGCATAATATTTTTCACTTTGCTGTGTGCTTATAGTTGTTATCCCTTTTAGGTGATGAGATGTAAAGAAGAACTGTAACCTCGTATAGTCCGACCCACACGGAATTTGATGCCGACCTGTTAGATTTTGTTTTTCTTTTCTTTTTTTTTTTCTAAAATTCTATCACCACATAATAAAATAATAACGGCCATACTGATGTATTTTCTTAACAATAGAATGATTAATGATGTTAATTTTCTGTTTAATTACTTCTTACTTTCATTTTACCTCCGCCTGCACTATTTAATTTGTTAAGATTATAATTAATTAGTAAGCTGCGATTCCAATCCTAAACTCCTGGGGTTAGGCTATGACACATGAGATGCCAAAAGAGACAACCCCTCTGAAATGGCAAATTTGACCTTATCAAATGCAATGAGTTACAGGTGAGTGTCGCAAAGATATAATTGGCCAATTAAAAGTTGCCACGATATGCATTTGGTTCGGACTTCGTAGTATTAGCCTCGGCAACCACCTCTCACAGTTACAAAATAATAATAATAATAATAATAATAATAATAATTTAAAAAATAATTTGTAATAAATCAAAAAACTCATACATCAAATTATATAAAACTAATGCGAGAATAACATTTTAAAAATTGTAAATCATTTTATGAGTCTTTCAGTTTAAAATGAATGAGAAATTATAATTCAGTCTATATTTTCAAAATAAATTTTAAATCAATAGTAAATTTTATCAATTTTAATAATTAGTTATAAACTTTTTTTAATTTATAAATATTTTGTGAAAATATCACTGATTTGTAATTTTTTCAAAATAAATTGAAGTAAATTACAAATATACACCCTCAAGTTTATTTAAAATATAGGTTATCCCACTAATTTTAAAAATTACAAATACTTCCTTATCAGAATTCTTTGTTTAACATAATGAATAAAAAAATAAAATTTATAACTATTCTTCTATCCAACAATAAAACTACATAAATTGTCAATAGAAATATATTTCTAACATTATTAAAAACTGTTAATTGACTTAATTAATGAAATGGATCATTTGCTATACGACTAGAAATTTAAAGGGTAAAATTTAATTTCCAAAACTATAAAGAATATTCCGTATTTTAAACAAATCTTAGGGAGTGTTTGTGATTTACCCAATAAATTGATATACTTTTTCCAACTCATTCTATATGAATTCCCCCCCCCCCCCCCAACCCAACCCAACCCAACCCAACCCAAAAACCCAAACCCAAACCCAAACCCAAACCCACCTCCCTTGAGTGTAAAAAAAAATATAACATATTTCACAATTTTAATATAATTATATTAACCTACCTTTTATGAGACTAGTGTTGGGTTTGCAGGCCACCAACCTTGTGCGCTAACCGGATTGCGCATGTCCAATCTATGGTCGATTGGAGACAAAACTTAGCCAAAATAAAAATAAATAAACAAATTTTAAATAAATAATGTTAGATAAAGAAAAAAAATTTATACATAATGATGTGGCTCATTAAGAACCATTCATTTCAAAACAAAACAATATTTTTTTGGATGAATAAAAAAAATCATTAAATATGCATTTATTTATAATAATGACATTATCACATTATTCTTGTAAATTTTTTTGTATAAATTAAGAAATGCCCCATCCCCCATTTCATCACCCCCAATTGCACCACTAATGAGATAGCACATAATACCAACCAATTAACTCTATTCAAATTCTTCTCTCCTTTCAAAATTGTTTGCCACCTTATTAGAGGTGTAATTGAAAGTAATGAAATGCAGAGATGTAACAAAACTCATATAAATTTCATGTATAGATAAAATTTTCCATTTTAAATAGTTAGTACTGATTATGGGGAAACATTACCATCAAATTCTAGGGGGGAAAAAATAACGTCTCGAGGAGGGTGACAGATAACCAATGGAATAAATGCGCATCTCCAAGCAAACTTGCAAATGAATAGACCAATCCCCTTTTATA
Organism: Camellia japonica; assembly: GCA_030407325.1. Lineage (NCBI taxonomy): Eukaryota > Viridiplantae > Streptophyta > Magnoliopsida > Ericales > Theaceae > Camellia > Camellia japonica. The sequence goes on along the minus strand of JAPPVO010000036.1, from coordinate 151,095,055 downwards.
GATAATCAGTAATTGGTAACTTCGGTTCAAGCAATACCACAATACAAGTTTTTCCTTCCAATCTAGAAACGCACATATAATCTCGTAAGTCCCCATCACAAGCTATTAAAATCAAATCACCGTCCTCATCTTTATACTTGACATAATAAGTTCCAGCCTCTAGGTTTAGCCTCCGCGCCACTTCTTGCTGCAACTCTATGAGCCTCGATGACAAAGACAGGCGAAACTTAATTGCATTACCTTCTGCATATTTTGCTTTTATAGTCACAACATTGGCATCTTGCATCGTTGTATCATGTGGCTCGGTGTGAACAATACTAGCTGAGGGTTGAGCAGAAGGAAGATCATCAAGATTCAATTGTGAGCTTTGTTCTAGATCAACACACGGGGCCGATTCATTGGGCTGAGAGAAACCAGACTTTTTTGTATTGCGAGGTGGCCACCTGTCAATACCATACACTCTACATGCACGCTTCAACGTAGATTTGCTAACTGCGAAAGGAAGAATCCAAATAAGAGATATTACTTTCTATTTGTTTATAGAAGAGTCCATCTAGTTGAAATAACTACCAAGATCACAAGCAATATTATATTTTATTTTATGAAAGTGCAAGCATACCTTGGAGGTTTTCCGCAGCATCCTCAAGTTTCATTTTTGAAGATTGTCGGATATCTTCTAAGGAAATTTTAATTTTAACTCCAGATTTGTTGCCCTTTCTTTCTGAAGCCTTTATTGTACCTCCAGATTTGTTGCCTTTTCTTTTTGACTCCTTTACTGTGCTTTTCTCTTGCATACAAGTAATAGCAATGTTGTCACGTTCTGTACCACCAACATTACTTCCAGTATTTATGGCATTCATTGATTGTTGATTTGATGAATCCACTTGAATTACCGCAACTTCACTTTGTAAGGGTTCTGACCAAGGCAAAGATACAGCAGTTTGGGGCCTTTGAACACGATCAAGTTTCTCACCACCAATTTCTTCAATACAAAAGTCTTCCCCAAGTTTTTTTCTAGAAGCAACCCTAAGAGTACTGAAATCTTTCCTCATTGTTTCCAATATTTTCTTCAATAAGGCATGTGGGTTTTCAATGGTTTCGTTGCTCACAGGCAAAAAGAACTCTAGCACGTAATCATCATTTTCAGTGCAACTGCTCTGCAAGCATATCGCGAAGCAACCACTTAATCCATACCTTCGTGCATAGTGTGCCAAGGGGTACTCAGTTAGGCTAAGTTGAGTTACATCCCTGCAGAATACCATACCAGTGGAAGAAAGTGCTCTCCCAACAACCCCCACCCCATTCTTTAAGTGAGAGAGATAATTGATATACAGAAAATCACAACATTCATCTTCATCATAGCCATTTTCATGATTGTAGTACTGACAACTTACACCAAGGATGCCACCATCAACTAGAGGCCTACATGGCCAACCTAACTTGCATGGGACCCATGCCTGAGCTAAAGGTAAATCACAATCTTCACATACCACTTTCAACACGTTCTTAATTTCATCCAAGGCAACTGTACCAGCTTCATTTTGAGCCTCATCCTAGTTTGAAAGTATTGTCACATTTAGGAATTAGTTAGAAAATATTCCTCACCATATTAATTTAAGAAAAATAAAAAATCAAATTTGACATTGTATTATAGTTCGCCACTTACTAATTTCATGTCCTCATAATGAAATGCAAATGAACATTTCAGACCTTTCTTCTGCAGGGGAATGGAAAGATGCAACTGAGAAATCTCATAAACTTTGAAATGTAGAATAACATTTTGCCAATAGAAGGAAACATATAAAACTCTATAATGAAAAAAAATTCAGTCCATCGGAATATCTATTATCATGTTTGGCTCAATAAAAAGGAAAGAATATACATTGGAAATTTGGAAATGAAACCACCATATTCTCCAATTTAGGAAAATGGTCATTTTATTGGAAAGCCAAACATTAGCCATTCTATTGAAGCCTACAATCATTCCAACCAAAAAAACACTATCTTAGTGAAGCAATGTGATTCCAGTTTGGGAACCGAACTAGGAATTGCATTCTCATTTTAGAACACATCCAAACAACGAAATGAAAGAGACTTGACATAAGATTCTTATTATGCATCAATGAATTGTTCTTGCCATCCAAACATGAGTGTTTTAAAACACTTACGATCTAGAAAAATGAGAATGTGGTTTACTCTTTTGTGTGTTAACCCCTCCGAGCATAGTTAACAAACACATGACAAATTTAACAGAGTGTTTAACATTTGCGTTAAAGCATTATTTTTCTCTTTGAACAGGAAAACCCCCACCAACTTATTACACAAATAAACACACCACACCACTGTAGATGTTCTAAGAGAGAGAGTGTAATGAGTAATCAATATTAACAAGATATTGAAAATGCCGATTTGTGAGTGAGTGGGGGACTAACCTCAAAATCTTCAAACATTTCGAACATAAAAACGCTCTCATGAATTGAAAATGTAAGGCCGTCCTTTAGTGTCACTACTTCAATTACGCCAACACACCTTTGGGTAGAAGGTTCAAAGACTGGGAAAGCCAAAGATTGTCGGACTCCGCAACGTAGAGCATCGTCACGCTGTGGATACTCTGTGATAGAGTAAAACTCCACATTAGGAGTGGATTCGGGGAATTGATGCTTGAACACTCGGCCAGGAAGGTGTTGTTCACAAGTCTTCCCCCCATCCAAATCAATGTCAAATTTAGAATTCATACAGATCATCCTATACCCACAAAGTCCTTCAACACCACGTTCACCATAAATTGATGTTAGGGAGAAAGGTTGGTTTCGAGTTGTAAAAAAAGACCGGCCCTCTTTTGTTGTTATGGGTGCCCAAAATTGAACTAGTGTCGCACTATGAGACCAATAGTCTATAGTTCTGTGAAGCAAATCTCTGATGATCTTGTTTAAGTTGGAAATATCTGATAAAAACAAACAAATTTCAGGAGAGGATTGATTTCAAAACAAGGTAACATTATTGATTTAAATTGACTTGAAAAGACCAAACTATAAAATAAATAAATAAATAAATATTCAAATCTAAAAATAATAATCATAATAAATAAATAAATAAAGAGAGATAGGGGTAACTCACCGCCGTCGGGGAGAGTAGAAGGACGTTGGGGTTCGTCGTCTTCTCGGCTCCAGAAAAGCCCTCCTTTGAAATATTTTGAGGGCAACCAGTTGAGTTCCTTGTACGTATATTCCTTGAAATCGTTAGGGAAATACGATAAAAATACCTCTTCTGCGTCGGCCATTTTTCTGAGAAATCAATCGGGGATCTTCCAGACCCAATTGTGGTGTTTAAACACAATTTTTTCAAATAACTAGGGTTCAAATTGGGTACAAAAAGGGTTGCGTTCAAAGGGTTTTTCCATCGACGGGTTCTCATTCACTCTCTACAAAGAATAAATAAATAAATATATTATATTATAACCAAACACAGCCAATATTTTCTTAAAAGTCGCCCTTTGTCAGATTATTATTTTTTATACTCCCACAGTTTCAAAATAATGGTTTTTTTTGGAAATTTAAAACTTTTTTTAGTAATATAATTATTGTTCTTTAAAAAAATTAATTTTTTAAAATTACCTTTTGATAGTACATTTTTTTAAAAAAATATCAATGTAATAATTATACTTTTTATGTTGTTAATGAATTTAAAAGAATGGTAAAATGGGAAATTTATATTATTTTTGTACTTAATTTTTGAAAAAGAACTAATATTTTAGGATAATAAAAAATAAAATAAGTGATTAATATTTTGGGACGAAAGGAATATGTTTATTTTTTAAGACAAATAAAAGTTAAAACAAAAAATTACTTAAATATATTTTGGAAAGATGGTTAAAATTTATTTGTTAGTCTTTAATTCATTTTGAATTATATCATCTCTCATAATTTTTATATGTTTTTTCAAAAAAAAAAAGTTAAAAAAGGTTTAAAAAAATTAACTTTTAATTATCTTCTCAAAATAGTCCATAATTGCTTTGAGACGTTGGTTAAAAATTAAATTTTTTTTAAAAAAAATATATATTAAAAATTAAAAAGTTAATATGACTCAAAATAAGTTAAAAATTAAAAATTAAAAATTAACTTTTAACTATATTTCCAATTTAGACCGAAAGACCAAAGGCTTAGCAACCACAAGCTGCACAAGAAAAGGAGGAATTTCCTCCATGCAAACAACCTCATCCAGATCAACGGCTATCCTTGCAGGACAATTAGCCACCAAATTACCTTAACGCTTGACATGTTGCGGTACTTGTTCATCAAAATGCCAAGCAAATTTCTCACAGATCGATCAATATGCACAAACCCAACAAGACAAGAGTCATGCGAGCACACAACCCAGATTATGATGGATATAACTATTACAATTTGGCTTCTCTGTTTGGACTTTCTAGGTTTATTTTGAAATTAATTTCAGTGATTTAAATTATTTATTTTATAAATTTATTGAGTAAAATATTTATATAAAAAAGTAAAATAATTGGACATCAGTAGTTATATATTTGAATTATTTTTATTTTAAAAAATAGACAATAAATATAATTTTAAGAATTTTTTGTAATATAAATTTGATTTAAACATATACGTGTTGATATCCAATAATCTTAATTTTTTGAATGAATATTCTACTTAATAGGTCTTAAAAATGAACGGTTTGAAATCAATTTTACAAAATTCAAAAGCTCTCTCAAATAAAAATAATTATTAGTATGATAGTAACCCTAGTTATTAAGTTGGACATATAAGATATATTGTTGTATTTATTTGTGTAGTATTATAGTGATATTAGAGTGTATGTGCTCTTTAAAATGGGCATGTTTATTATTATAATTAGAGCAAATTATACAAATGGTCCTGTAATTTACTCGTTTTATCATTTTGGTTCTTGTTGTTTTAGTTTGATCAATTTTACACATGAATTTTACAGATTGTGTCATACTAGTCCAATAAATAACGACGGTTAAGTTTGATGAAAGGAAAATCAAATGATTTGTCAATTTACTCCATGTAGTTTATAGGATGTGTCAATTTGGTCTTTGTAATTTATAAGAAAGTCAAAACAATATAGACCAAATTGACATATCCTGTAAATTACAAGGACCAAATTGACACATCATTTGATTTTCTGTCTATCAAACTTAACTGCCATTATTTATTGGACTAATATGACACAATTCATAAAATTCAAGGACACAATTGATCAAATTGAAACAACAGGAATAAAAATGATAAAATAGATAAACTCTAGAGACTACTGCTGTAATTCGCCCTTATAATTAGTCTCGTATTATTTTACTTTCACAAATGGGCCAAGTACTATATTAATTATTGTAATAAATTTTTTCTAAACTATTTACATGTGAATGACTCTTTAAATAGTTTGTATCGATAAATAAATAAAATAAAAAGTAGTATTGGAGTTTTAAATAAAAAAAAAGAGTTAGGCAAAATAAATAGTAGTGTTCGAGTATTAAATAAAAATAATAATTAGGCAAAATAGACAATATATTCATTTTTTGTATTTTAACTAGTGAAAAACAAAGGTTGCATTTGGTTTAATTTTGGAATTGCGATTCTTTTTTTGAAATTGTGATTTAAGTGTGGAATTGTGAGTTGCGTTTTAAAAAGAGAAAATGTGTTTAATTATAAGTTTTAAAAAGTGTTTTGAAAAGTGTTTTGAATTTTGAATTTTGAAAAAAAGTTTTGAATTTTGAAAAGAGTTTTGAATTATATTTTGAGTTTTGAGTTATTGAATTTTGAGTTGTATTTTCAATTTTTTGGATTTATTTTTTAAAAATATTAAAAAATGTTTAAGAAAATTTTATTTTTTTATTTTAAACTTTTTATTTTATTTCATAAATATTTTAATTTTTAATTTTAATATTTTAAAATAAAAACACAACTTCACACTCAAGTCATAATTAAACATATAACTCAAAACTCAATTTAAAAATTGTTTTCAAAACTCATAACAAAACACATAATTCGAAACTTCATACCGCTTTCAAACTTTACACTGAAATCATAACCAACACATAACAAAAAAAATTAAAATATTTAAAAATAAAAATTATATATTTAAAAATAACAAATAAATTTTTTTATATTTTTTAATATTAAATAAAATAATATTTTTTTTGAATTTTTTCTTTTAAAATAGAGTTTTGAAAAGAATTTAGGTTAAAGTTTTGAAGAAAAAAAATTTTCAATTGAGTTTTAAGTTGTGTGTTTAGTTATAAGTTTTAAAATTAATTTTTAAATTGAATTTTGAATAATTGGTTATAAATTTAAAAAAAATAATTTAAAAATTTTACCTTTAAAATCATGATTTCAAAGGCAAACCACTCACAGCCAAATAATAGCATTGGACTTGCTATTAGTTATAAAAGTCCTTAATATATAAAAAGTAATTTTATTACTTTTGTAAAGTGAATGGATAATATAATGATATTTTTGACTTAAACCCTCACTAGGATTGCTATTCATAATTCATGAAACTAGTCGCATGACATTATTTTAAAACAAACATGATTTATGGTAGATTCAAACTTGTTTTGGAGGTTGTTTATTTTTTTATTGAACTTTTATGAAAATAAATTAAAAAAATTCAAATTTTGTTTGAAATTTTTCAAAAAAAATATACCTTCTAGATTTGTCTCGACAAGACAAATAAAAATAAAAGTTAAAAAATAAAAATTGACATAATTTTGAAAAAAAAAGAAGATAAAACTCATAGAAAGTGCGAAAAATCCCTAGCTCAAACTTAGAAGATGAGGGGAAGAGTGTAGGAAACTCTAGGACGCCGAAAATCAACTTTGCTTCGATTCGAACGAAACCCTCGTCGAGCTCTATCTTTTTAACAAAGGGACATGGGTGAAAAGATCGACAGATCTAGATGTATTCGAGGGAAATATGTGAGTTTTAGAGAGCGAGTGAGAGAGAAAATAGGGTTTTGAAATGTTTAGAGAGAGAAAGAAGTGAAAAAGTGACTCAAAAATGGCTGCGTACGAACTGATATATGCACAAATCACTAGAGCGTATGAAGTGTCGCTCAAGCGACCAGACACAATAAGTTGTATTGCTCGAGCGCAAGAATCTTGACTTGAGCGAAGAATACCAACTCCCAGTAGTTTTACAAACAAAAGACCACCGCTCGAGCGCAAGAAGTTTCGCTCGAACGAAGAATGCCAACTTCTAGTACTTTTTGCAGACTTGCAAAAATATTGAGAGTACACAAGGACCGCTCGAGCGCAAGAAGTGTCACTCGCACGAAGATGCAAAATTTTAGGCAATAACATTTTGAAAAACAAGCTACCAATATGTTCCAAATGCAATTAAAGCATCCCAATAGCCAACTCAAAGAGAAATAAGGGGAAACAAGACATGAACAACTATATAAGATTATGAAACCTGGATCCAAAACATTAAATGGGTCGAGTCTAAACCAGAATCGCTATAATCTCTCCCCCCTTAAGGAATTTCGTCCTCGAAATTTTCAATCAAGGACAAAACCATGTCTAAACTAGTTAAACAATAATAGTAAATTGAAGCCAACACCATGAACCATCCACCGATCATTCAATTTCATCATCATGATAAACATATGCTCATTACTTAATATACAATTCACATTTCCAAAACATATATAATGTTTATGTAGACACCCCATTTTTTATGGCCCTTTAAGACTTAGATGTCCTTGTAGGTACATCAGATGATGAGTCAGTTTGATTGCCGAACGCTCGAAGTCTTTAGCAGAATGCCATAGCTTTGAACATTTCAAACCCTGCATCCATGTTTCCTCATGTTTGGACCACGCCTGAGAATTTTAAGCCTGAAGTTTCTGATGGCCTGCCGGCCATCCTTGGAGGTTGCCGGCCACCACTTCTCCTTTGCCGACCATTGATGTGCATTGCTTGCCATCAATGAAGCCTTGTCGGCCACCACTGACGGCCGACCGACCACCATTGTATGCTATAGATATTTTGTGATATTTTGTGCCAGCTGTTTGCACATATTCATACATCTTCCTACACGTGTGTGGCTGGATGTTTGTGAGGGAAATTTGTGTTTTCTATATATAGGACCCCTTGCTCTCATGTGTGGGGGTTAGAAAAATTTGAGACATAAAATTTTTCTCTCTCTCTAGATTTCTCTCTCTCTCTTGCAAAATTGTGTGTTTGCCTAGTTTCTCTACACTTTTGCCTACTTCTCCTAAACCAAATCCTCTCACCCTTGAGCTGAGGTTCCTTGGGGCCTTCTTGGAGCTCTTGAAGGTGGTTTTGGCTTGAACTTGTGCCAAAAGTGTTCTTCCCTTCAAGAAGTAGAATACTAGCCTTGTTATCTTGTTTTCAATACTTGTTTTTCTATCTTTTTCAATTGTTTTTTGGGCTGGTTTTGAACTGTAAAAAGTTCTGTTTTTGTGGCTTAAAAATTGTGGTTTGAGCCCTTTTTTAGTTAGGGGGTGGTTCACCCTTCTTGTTTATTAGTTTATAAAGCTTTTGTGCCTTTATCCATCACTTTCAAACCAACCTTTTTGGGCCTTTTAACCACTGAATTTCAGAGGTTTTTCAGTGGCAAAAATCTCATTTTGAAGTCCAAAATTGGAGGGGTTAGCCTCCACTCATTGTGTCTTGTTTGCATGCTTAGTTAGCCTTACATGTTAGCATGTTTTTCTAGCTTAACTTAGCTTAAGTCCAGCATGTTTTAGCCTCTGAAATAACCTGGTTTAGCTCTGCTTTGGGCTGTTTGGTTCATTTGAACTTTGTTTTGTGTAGTTATAGTGTAAATCCTTGCAATATCTTGTTGTTTTAAGGCTTTAAACATCATTGATGTGACTTTGCTGCATGTTTTTAGTGCTTTTATCACTCAATTTCAGCACCTAAATCTTTGCAACCTCCCTATTTGCTTCACTCTTTCATTTGCTTTTGGGGGTTGTTTCAAACTTGGGATCCTTTAAGTTTGAGATTGAGGTCATGCTCAATGGTTTAATCCTCTTTGAGGGTTCATTATCAAAGGCATGATCTCTCTCCTGCCTTACACTATCCCTTGGTTGACACTTCCTTCACCTTAGAGGATACTTACCAATGGACAAATTGATTAAAGAATGATTTGGTAATTAAAATGCATAAACAAAGTTGACAAGTGAAAAAGGCAAGATAAGCATCGCTTTGTGTTGCATTGCATATGCTCATATCGGACGTTAGTTTGAGCACAAGGAAAATGGGACATCTCATACTCAAAATTGATGAAATGTGTCATTTTCCTAGGTCTCCATTGCCCTTGATCATGCATGATAGGGTGATGGTTCTTGAGTGTTTGGCTTTGCATTTATTAAGCTTGCACACCTTGAAGCACAAGCGATCATGCAATGAAATTGCTTTGATTGGTGGCTTGTGATTTAAGTTTACAATTCCTTGGATTTGTCCATAAAAATAAGAGGTGAATTGTGCAGATAACCCTTGGAAAAATCCCCTTTTTGCTCTGTTTGTGCTCTGTTGCAGCATGGTGATCCAATGCATTAGTGGCCGGCATTGTATCTTTTCTGGCCAGCAGGATACCTCACTGGCCGGCAGATGGATGGCAGCTTCCCTCCATGGCCGGCAAGCCACTGATGTAAATCTCAACAAAGATTTGGTAAGGTGAAGCAGAAAGGTTCTGGAAATGCTCAACCCTGCAAACAGAGGCTTTCGAGAGAAAAACAGAGGTCTTTTCAAGCCAAAACCGAGCATGTGCATCTTCCACTTCCCAAGGCGGAGTAGTGGCAGCATAGTTAGGAATGTTAGTTGCTTAGTTTAGTCGCATTTGTGTGGTAAATTAATTAATTAGTTTGTTAGTTAGTTAAAGTGTTGTAATAATTAGTAGTTAGCTTAACTAGTTATTCATTTGATTTGTAATAATTAGTCTAAGCTTAGCTTAGCTCTTATTAACCCCAAAAGGCATCACTATGAACTCATAATGGCCATACCGCGTACAGAATGCCATTTTCTGGATATCCTCTGTCCTGACTCTCAATTGATAATAGCACGATCTCAAGTCTACCTCAGATAAACAACACCCCTTCAACTGATCAAACAAATTATCTATACGAGGCAATGGGTACTTGTTCTTAACAGTTACCCGATTCAACTTCTGATAATCAATACAAAGTCACAATGTACCATCATTCTTCTTAGCAAAGAGAGCCGATGCTCCCCAAGGCGAAATACTAGGATGGATAAAACTTTTATCTAGCAATTCCTAGAGTTAAGTCTTCAACTCACTCAATTCGGCGGGTGCGAATATATACGGTTCCATAGAAATCGATGACGTGCTAGACACTAAATCAATAGAGAACTCAATCTTACAGTGAGGAGGTAAACAAGTGAGATCCTTGGAAAAGACATCCAGGTATTCACAAACTACCCTCGGTAGCTCAACTCGGACCACATAACTTTTAACACCTAAGAATGTAGCAAAAATGAGACTAAGCTCACCCCGACCACGCGAGTCACACACAGGCAATAAGGCTCTACCGACTTTGTCCTCTATGAAATAAAAACAATTGCCACTTGAGGTACATACAGTAACCCTCTGACGGTAACAATCTATGACAGCCCAATACGATGACAACTAGCCTATACCCAATATAACATCAAAGCTCGACATCTCAATCAATGTAAATGAAAAAGGGAGTTGGCGACCGGCAACCTCTATATCACAACCCCGACACCCCTGGTCTAAAACAAATTTACCACTAACAGGTGACTTTACCCTGAGTAGAGATGCTAACTGAGCTATTTCTAACTCCAATGCTGATGCAAATGCAGACGAGATAAAAGAATGTGATGCACACGTATCAATCAACACATTGGCAATAGAATTATATAACAAGAAAAATACCTCTCACAATTGAAGGCGCTGGCATTAAAAGTCTGGCGTGGTAACAACATACACACGTCGTGTAAGTCTCTGCTCTACCTGCTCACTTCTTAGAGCATAAGCCTGAAGCATTGATTGAGCCTAAGAGGCTCCCTGAATGGCCCTTAAGGCTTGAACTGACTGGGTAGGCTGATGACTCTATGTCTATCTCGAACTAGACGCACCAGGTATGCCACCCAACTGAGGGTAAAACCTCTTCATGTGCCCTGACTACCTATACTGATAGTAGGTAAGTGGTTGTCCTCTCTCCTGACTTTGACTCTGAGAACAAGTTGAAGACGGCTCAGACTGTTGCCCTCCTCCTCTCTGCAGGCAAGTTAAAGATTTGTGACCCAACTAGCCACACTTAAAACAAGTAAAACCTCCCTAACTACCTCTCCCTGAATCTGAACTCGACACATGAAAGGTTGATCTAAACTGTACAGCCTAGCACTACTATAGGGTGGAACCCCTCTGCCTTTTACTGTCCTGATTCTCTCCTTAAACCTTCTGACTCCTCCTAGAGCCCCTTATCCGTTCTTTCTCTACCTGAACCACGGTCTCCAGATGAGTCGCTGCTTTCACAAGGCGTCCGTTGTCCCTAATCATTGACCCAACTACTTTGAAAAGAAGCGCGGTCCTCAACCTCTTCTCAAACTAGATACAACGGCGTTCCTCTGTCGCTATAAGTTTTGGTGCAAATCTAGAGAGACTTGTAAAAGCTGCCTCAAACACGGCTATTGGCAAACTAAGCTGCTTGAGCTTCAAGAATTGGTTCCTCAACTTCTCCCTAGCAGTGGGAGGCAAAAACTTATATGGAAAGGAGTTGACAAAGGCCTCCCAAGTCACTCTAATGCGCCAACGTGCATACTTTCACCATTAACCTACATCTCCCTTCAGTTGGAAGGATGCCAAGGTCACTCTCAACCTATCATCCTCGATGTCAAGCATCTCGAACGTTTTCACCATCTATTCTAGCCACTCATCTGCCTTCAGTGGCTCCTTAGGGTCACCCAAAAACTCATTTGGATTCCATCGGAAGAACTCCCTCTTCAAGAAGAACGGCCCTGCTTTAGCAACTTGGGTCTAGACTTGATTTTCAAGCCTAAAAATGTCCATAAATTCCCGCAAAGCTCCGGCTATTTAATGGGCCAAAGTGCCCATGGCTTGTTGACTAACTAGTTCAGCCACATTGACCTAAGCAACCCCTTCTTCTTGCCCCAAAATCTTATCCGGTAATGGCACCTCATGTCGTTTAGGCCTACCATGCCTACTACCACCACGCCCACGTCCCGACATCTTAATGAAGGTAACGAAAGGGATTAACACATTTATAAATGTGCTGAAGCTAACTCACTCGTATCCTAAAGCAATGGACAATAGTAATTCACTCCACATAAGCACGTAGTCACATAAACACATACGAATTTCTTTCCTAGATAATGATCGTCCCGCGGCATTGTTAGAGTTCCAATTAAAAATAGCAGTGATCAAGTGCTTTTCTAATAGGACTTCTAGAAAACCATAGACTCAATCAATATCTTAGAAATTCATATAATCACATAAGCATGTTATCACATAGCATACCTAACATACAAACATCTCTATCAAACGAGATAAACCCATTGTGGTAAGAACCACTTCTTACTTACCTAAAATATTCAAACCCGGTACATTCTGATACCAAGTTGTAACGCCCAAAAAAAAAAACACATATAACCCATTCAAAAACACATATAACCCATTCACAACATCAATAAGTGACAACAATGATAAAGTAATTATCTTCAATTAATTTCCAAATAAGTTTTACAAAAGAGTAACATATACTGGTATACATTCACAAGTCTAACCCTGAATCAATAACATATGTTACATAATAAGGAATAGGATGAAAGTTAAACAAATAAGAAATGTCCTAAAGGTTTACAACTTTTCAAGACAGTACTTGGTTACAACAAAAGTGGATTAAGTCCAATACAGTTAAAGACCCTTGGTCTATACAAAACAAATGCAAAAATCAACAAAATGAAGTTCTTGCTCTAAGTTCTTCCAAGCTATTGCCTTGGTGGAGGCATATCATCTGCACCTAAAATGTTTTTCCCATATAGAATGAGCTAAAGCCCAGTAGAAATAATCCAACACAATATGTGAATCTTAACAAAGTTATAAGATGAATGCATATGCAATGCTCGTGCCAAAATATTTTATATCTCTTTCTAAAACCGTGCAGTGCCAGGCTAGTATCAAAATTCATAACTCATTTCCTTTACAATAGAAAACAGGGCAATGAATCATACTCTGGGAACCCCAAAACAAATATAACCTTTCATGGAAATTCGTCTACGAGAAACCATAAACCGACACCCATGTAAACGTAGGCTATACAAGCACTATTATTATCATTTCATGAAAATTTCATCCGCAGGATCGGCACCCATGTATACACGCAGTTTTTAGGACTTTTACCATAGACACTTAGGCCAACTTATTTCAACAAGACAACACATACTTCCCAGATTCACCCATTTTTCTCAAAACGATAAACATTTCCAAAGTAAAAGTGCAAGATAATGCTCAATGCCATTGAATGAGAAAATAGTTTTCATTCTCCTAATTCTCAAACAATTTCTACAACAATCATGGCTATCCTCCACCAATAGCCCAAAACAGATATTTCTAAACATATAAACAATCATCAATAAGGATAAACTCTCCAAATTTCAAGATGTGAGTGATAATACATATCTAACTCCACCATCTTCATCAATACCAATTCAATTTCATATTTCCAACACCAATTCCATAATTTATATAAAATCAACATTTGACATAATTAGGGAAAAAATCCCCTTTTCTTTCAAAATCAATTCTATATATCAAAACCAACTATTTTATCACAACTCAATCTCATTTCCAATCCCATAACCATTTTCATAAAACTGTTAGAAAACCCCTCTTTTGAATTTTGACCAAAAACTCTACATTTGTTCAAAAGTTTTCCCAAATCACAATACTGTTTCAAAACACGAATAGCTAAGTTAAAACTCATAGAAAGTGCGAAGAATCCCTATCTCAAACTTAGAAGACGAGAACAAGAGTGTAGGAAACTCAAGGATGCCGAAAATCAACTTTGCTCCGATTAGAACGAAGCTCTCGACGAGCTCTATCTTTTTAACAAAGGGACACGGGTGAAAAGATTGACGGATCTAGATGTATTCAAGGGAAATAGGTGAGTTTTAGAGAGAGAGAGTGAGAGAAAATAGGATTTTGAAATGTTTAGAGAAAGAGAAGTGAAAAAGTGACTCAAAAATGGCTGCTTACGAACTGATATATGCACAAATCGCTTGAATGTAAGAAATGTCGCTCTAGTGACCAGACAAAATAAGTTGCACCGCTCGAGCGCAAGAATCTTCGCTTAAGTGAAGAATACCAACTTCCAAAAGTTTTACAGATAGAAGACCACCACTCGAGCGCAAGAAGCTTTGATCGAGCGAAGAATGCCAACTTCTAGTACTTTTTGAAGACCTGCAAAAATACTGAGAGTACACAAGGACCGCTCGAGCGAGCGTAAGAAGTGTCGATCGAGCGAAAAGACAAAATTCTAGGCAACAACAGTTTGAAAAACATATTACCAACTTGTTCCAAACACAACCAACACATTCCAATAGCCAACTCAAAGAGTAATAAGAGGAAACAAGACATGAACAACTATATAAGATAATGAAACCCGAATCAAAAACATAAAATGAGTCAGTTCTAAACCAGAATAGCTATAGGGGAGGTATCATATCGTTTAGCTTTGTCGCCCCAACTTTTCAGGATTCATGATATGTTTCATATTTTTATGCTTCGAAAGTACCACCCGGATCCTTCATACGTATTGGACTAGACTGATTTAGAGGTTGATAAGGATGCCTCGTATGAAGAGAAGCCAATTCAGGTTTTGGACACCCAAGATCACGTCTTGCGAGGCTACACTATTTCTTTGGTTAAGGTATTGTGGCGTCACCATGGGGTCGAGAAAGCAACTTGGAAGCGTGAGGTTGAAGTTCATGATAAATATCTAGACTTCTTTTTCTAGTAATTGGGTTTTGTTATTGTTTTGATGTTTTATTATATATGGAGGTTGTGAATCTTTTGTACAAATAATGTTCTTACATGTTGGATTGAAATGTTATACCTTATGGTTTTGGGCTTGGATTGATGTTATGGTATGGGAACATTTATTTCTTTGGTTTAATCCAATTTTGGGGACGAAATTCTCTAATGGTGGGAGGTTATAGTAGCTCGGGTTAAGAACCGATCATTTTGTACTGTTGCTAACAAGTTTGTGTCTATTTTGGTATTGGCTTTGCTCTCATTTGGGTTTGGTGGGCTCCAGAAGCCTTGTTTAATACTTAGTAGCTGAGCAGAAACCTTTGCTGTTAGCTAGGTTGCGCCCGCGACCACCTGGGTCACGCCAGCAATAGTGTAGGTCGTGCTCGCAATGGGCCGCGACCAGGCTGTGATCAAAACATAGGTTCAGGTTCTTGCTAGGGAAAAAGTGCGTGGCCCACGAGGGGCCGTGAGAGAGGCTGTGACCTGTATGATCACACCTGTGGTGTGCTTGGTCACGCTAACGACTATGCCATTCATGGCCGCGGTCTATTGTTCGCGCTTGCAATCTTTCTTTGCCTATAAATATCAGTAAAGTTGCAAAATATTTGTTTTTGGCCCTCATCTTCTCCAGATCTTTTTTTGTTGGCATTTTTAACTTTTTGAGCTCTAAATCCTTGGTTTTGATCTAGTTCCTCATATCTCCTACCCCTAGTGCCTTGGGCTTTATTGTAGAGCAAGTTGGAGGCTATGTTTTAATTTGACAATTTCGACTTTTCGACGTTTTTGATTTTCGGTTGTTCTTCAATTGCTCTTTAAGCTTTGAGGTAGGGATTTTTTTTAACATCTTGGATGTTATTTACCTTGGTTATGTGTTACTTGAGTAAATTGATACTTGGGAAGTTTTGATTTTTGGTTAACACATGTTTAAAGGCTTAAAAGAGAGGTTATTCTTGATGTTATTTCCAAAACTCTTTTTGTTTGACTCATAAGGATGAGTGCATATTTGAGTTACAGGTAGTCCGCATGTCAATAATTTGGGGGCCTTACAATTTGATATCAGTATTTCAACCTCTAAACCTTTGGCCAAACAAAATTGTGATTGTGATTTATAGACCGAATGCCCTTAAATTAATTCTTTATTTTACTTAAAACATATGAAATATGCCATATACTTTGGTGATTTAAAATGATAAGAAAAAGGATTTGTTACACAATCTACTCTTAAACTATTGTCAAATTATTTATGATGATATTTGATAATCTAATTCAGTACTTAAAATTAAATGCATTAAATAAAAATTAATCAAGTCGGTTTGAAAACCACAATTGATATTTAAAGTGACTTTAAAAATATAGTCTATAAGGTTTTTTTTTTTAATTTTTTTTTTAATTACGTGATAGGAAACTTACTTAATTCTGATTGAATATGTAAATAGTTATTCACATGTATTAACGTAACCTCTCTGCCACTGCCATCACCACTTCCACCGCCACTGTCACTACTACCACCACCACTCCTATTGCCACTGCCGTCATGCCACCACTATAAATACTACCACTGCCACCACCCCTCCACCACCACAACCTCCACTATTATCATTGTTGCATAAGCACTATCATTATTTTAATACTACCACCATAATCACCATTGCATTACCACCATCTCTTCACTACCATTACAACTATCATTCATCTCCACAACTATTGCCACCATTACCATAACCACTACTATCATTACATCACTATCGCCACCCATTTTTACCTCCACTACATTACCCCTTCACTATCACTACAATCACTATATCTTTACCTCCATCACCATTTTCATTGGCGTCACCACAATTACGATATAAAAATTAGATGTTACAATTTAAAAATAATAAATTTTAAATTTGATCTTCTATATATTAAACAATTTGTTTTAGTTAAACACATT
Source organism: Camellia japonica (assembly GCA_030407325.1). Lineage (NCBI taxonomy): Eukaryota > Viridiplantae > Streptophyta > Magnoliopsida > Ericales > Theaceae > Camellia > Camellia japonica. The sequence continues at coordinate 151,078,084 of JAPPVO010000036.1, read as the reverse complement.
TTTTATCAAATAATTTTCAGTTAACAAAATTTAGTATTTAATTTTTAACTTTCAGCTTTCAGTTTTTAGTTTTCAGTTTTATCAAGCACCATCTTAGTCTTTGAGCTATCGATTGAGTCTAGTAAGTCCCTAAAGTTTATCAATAAAAGTCTACTTAGTTTCTGAATTGTTAATTGAATCTATTAAGTTACTAAAATATTTAATTTAAACATATTTAGTTCGTGAAATGATTACAAATATATATATAACTTCATAAGTATTATAAATTAATAAAAAAACCTTATATAATTAATTTTTTTTTTTCTAAAACAGTTTTAAATTTCTATTATGTTTGCATTTTTCAGGTGAAATTAACTCGAATGATTCCTTTATTAATTTCCTTTATAAAAAATTAGGATAATTATCTAGATTTTCTTACTTGTGTTCTATGATTGCTACCTACTTACCTTTATTAAGTATTATATGTCGGATTTTGTTGATAATTTCTAATTGATTATCTTCAAAACAAGTTATTTTAATATCCTACTAAATATTATTTAGTTCAATTATTATTGTAACACGGTACTATTATTTAACTTATCTAATTCTACTTGTTTAGTATATTTAATACTCATATATTTTATTAGCAAGTCTAAGAAATCTCATTCTGATACTAATTAAAACAAACGATAATACATTTTAAAGACAAAATAAAAATTAAGAATTTTTTGAAATAAAATCTTAAATAAGTAGGATCTTTTATTAATTTATAATCTTTATGAACTTATATTTTATTTTTATAATCATTGCACATACTAAAAAGGTTTAAGTTAATACTTTAGGATTAATAGATTCAATTGAACTACTTTAGAGACTTAATAGACTCAATCGATAATTTAGGAATTAAGTATATAATTTGATAATAGTTTAAAAGTAGAAATTGAAATTAACCCAAAAAATACTAATATGTGTAGTTAGGACTGTGTAATATACTACACAATCCTCTAAAATCTCCCAATTTGCAACGACTCATCCGCTAACCACGAATTAAACTTTAAAATTTATAATCCACTTTCGAAACTGCTCCACTTCGCAATAATTGATACATATATTTTTTTAATCTCCGATGAAATATCAAAGCAAAAATGATGTAAAAGAGATTTAAAATGTGAAATTTGTTGCAAATTAATAGTTATATATATAAAAAATATTATATAAAATTAGTTTATGTTATATATATGAAAAATATTATGTAAATTTGTGTTATATATTATGCAAATACCTGATAATTTTTTAAGATGTTCTTCAATCAACTAACAAATTGAAATTGCTCCAAACTACGGTTTGATTATTTACCAATATGTCATTCACAATTTGATTTATAATTTTACTCTTTGTATAGTTGGCGTGTGTACTATAGTGTTTTTGGAAATATCTCTATATTTTTCTCTCTTGGTATGAATGAAGAATAAGCAAATAAATCACAAATATCAAGTAATAATATATGATTGAAAATTAAAGGCAACAAAAAAAAATTTATTAGACGTCAAATTTGCCATCAACAAGTTCTGAATCAAATTTCTACTATAAAACAATGGAATTATAAAAATTTCTTTTTAGTCATAACTAGACAATCATCAAGAGAATATTTTTGACTCACTAACAATAAATATATCACCACAATAAAGATAGATTTCAACCACAAAAAAAAAAGTTTAAGTTTCGCCATATTCCAAACTACCCATTCAAAATAGCTTTGGCGAAATCGACTCCAATCAAAACGTGGAAGTTATCTCCTTAAACAACATAAAATTTTTTTATGAAAGGCAAGAAATAACCATCCAACCATGATTTGAAATTAATATTAACCTAACATTTCTTCTCTTCTTTCACCTTTCTCTCTTGCCTTTATCACAGTTGATGCAATCCATTCTTTTGTCTTTTGACAGGTACCAAGCTTCCAAGAGAAGCTGTACAAATAAATTTAAAAAAAAAAAAAAAAAGCGCAATATCTTTTGACTCATTATTGCAGTCTTTTGTCCGCGGATTTGTCTATTTTAGTTAATTTTTTTACTGAAAAAATATATAAAAGAGTAAAGAGAATGATATAATAATTTATAATAACTTTTTGACTATTTTAACTTAGGATAAATTACACTCTCCCTGAGGTCTTATTTAATACAGATTCTCACTACTAAAAAAAGCATTTTTTGCGACCGCTACTAGCCGTCGCAAATAATAGAAATACAGTTGCAAAAGACCTTTTGTGACGGCCCATGCGATGGCAAATGGGAGTCACAAATGTGGGGGTGACAAATATTTTAACATCGCAAACTATTTGCGACCGCCTAGCATACTTATGTCAATTCATGTTTTACCATTGCAAAAAAGTTCTAAAAAAAAAAAAAAAATGCGTACAATATATTAGCGACCATCTTGTTATCATCACAAATAGTTTTCATTGATATTTTATAAATAGTACAATAATAGCTTTCTAGCGACGAATATTTTGAAACAAATCTACCAAATAAGATCCCGCTAAAAACAATTGCACCAAACCATTTGTTTGAGACAAATTTGGCAAAACCATCTTTAGTTTTAGGCTCTAAAAAATGCTATTCAAGCTGCAATTCCTTACAAAATTACATAATCCAACATGCTAGCTACAAAAAGTGTCACTAGAAAACATTTATAGTGGCATTTTTCAATATATTGGTTCATTTTTAAAAATGCCACCTTTAGGTTTTTACTCCCAAAAAAATGAATACATGAAAACCACTACAAAAATTTCTTAATATCTCTAATAAATCACCAGTTTTTAAAAATGCCACCTTTAGGTTTTTACTCCCAAAAAAATGAATACATGAAAACCACTACAAAAATTTCTTAATATCTCTAATAAATCACCAGATCTCATAACCAAATTACAACTTATACTTTCTTACTTGATTGATGAAAGTACTCATTTATCTCCTTATAGGCCTTCACCTAGTGCATAGTTCTCACTAGGATTGACTTTGCAACTTCCTTCCATTTTGCAATTTCATTGTGAGAAATACAGTTATTTCATTGAATTAGAAGACTATATAAAATTGCGAAGAGCAGTAACTCGCAGATTCATTTCTTCAATCCATTCAATTTAAATACAAACCACCATCTCACTAACCTTCTAAAATCAGTAGGAGATATCCATGATAAATCCCATCATTTAAAAAGACAACTCCAAACCTTGCAAGAAAATGGGCAAAAACAATAGAAATGACCGTTAACCCCAGGATACATCAGAGAGTTTATTTAGTATTTCCAACAAAAGGAAATAATGAGATATATCATAGAAAGCAAAATACAAGGCACCTTATTTAATATTTCAAGTAACACGGTCCAATATTGATTGTCACCAACTCACTGCATACTATTTAGTTTCTCCTTTTCACCTATAAGTTATAAAGCATTTTTTTATTTATTTAAAGTGTTGCAACAAAGAAAATATTGGATAACCCAAAGCAATAAAATAATAATAAAGCATGAACCAAGGATCGTACACATTCACAATGAAAATCTTATTTAGGAGTAAACATAGAGCTTATAGCATATAGGAGATTGAACTAGCAGATGATGAGTCCACAGATAATAGAAAGTATGATTTAATTCAGGAATCAAGCATATCATTACAAAACCAGTACAAATACTTCACTAGTGCCAACAGATGTCCCAAATCATTAGGCATGGAACATCCAACACACAATGTCCTTCACAAGGACTAACAAGATTGTGGGACTGGCCAGAAGCTTCATTTGTCATAACTCACAAGTCCAATCATAGTCATTAGAGAATAAATAAATTCAAGAAATATATGATTGACCAGGCCTCAAGTGGCCAGTTGCCCATGTGTCCCTAAAGCCACACTGTTGAGTAGCTACAAATACACTCATATGGCCTAAGCACACGTGTTTCAGTAATGTCAGCAATGTCAAGCGACACTAAGGTATCAATGTAGGTCAAGGGTAGGAAGGGAAGGCACATAAATGTTGAGGTGATGCCTACAACAATTAGGATGTAACACAAAGTCATTAAACTAAGGGACATACCTTGTCGCTATATTAAGAATGTGCATATTGACCATGCTTCTTGAGCTCTCATGCATCATATTTAAGATCTCAATGAAATGGGCCTGCAAAATAATTGATATACATTGCCTTTGGCAGTCTTGTTTAGTTCTATATTATGTTTCTAAATTATACAACCATGAAACTTGCAAATAGATAACAGAACAAAGGAAAGGGTGCAATCATGAAGTAAAATTGTTGTGAACTTGCTGTCATTCATTCAAAGACTTTTTTGAAGTTGGGGGAACATGGAAGTGCACGTTGTGAGATTGATTTCAAGTAAAACTGATGTAGCAAAATTGAACAAGAAGTTAATTTACTTCCAAACACTAAACTCACCAAATTAATAGTTGAGATAGTTGGAATTTTAAATATAACAATATACATACCCAAGTCAAGCAAAAGAAGAAAGTTGTTCACTTGAACTGCACTCTGTTACAGAAATAACCAGAGAGGCAAATGTTAATCACAAAAATAAAAATGGAAAACTTACAAAGCTTCAAAGTAGCAAAAACTATAAACACCTAAGGTTCTTATAGATGTGCAGAGAAATGTATACACAAGAAATAACTGCCAAGATGTTAGAAAAAATAGAATCGCAATGGTGCCAAGAATTACAGAAAATAGTATGGGAGGATACATAAGAAATTCACATATAATTCACTTGCATTTGATGAAACAAAAACACAATCACAATCAACAACTAGTAAGAATATATCATCCAAAGAAATTAATAAAGTAAATAAAAGGAAATTTTACATGATATAATGCTAAAAGTAAGGGAACAAGCTCCAGCCTCAGATTAACATCAAGTTCTAAGGACCCCACTCTATATATAAACAAACACAAAGGATTATGTCAATGGGTTCTTCCCCTTAAAAGCTCATGTTGCAAGGCACCGACATTTTGAGAAAGATTCAAGCAATCAATCTAACAGATATCAAGTTTGTGATTGGAATAACCCTGGTGATCTTGTGAATGTGAGAAATCACTGCGAGGTAACAAACTTCATGTATAAAATATGTATAACAATTTTTATATGAGTAATGAATACTATCAAAATTCAGAGAGAATGCACTTGAATAATAAAAAATAAATAAATTAAAACTATCTTGAAAAAAACAAAATTAATAAGATAAACATTCACAAATTGACCTAAACAAACTTGAAGATTTATGAATTATAAATGTCGGTATGAGAAGATTCATTTGTTTGCCATGCTCACTAATGCTAACATTAAGCAATATCTGGTGTGCCCTAATCCGTATCCAATCTTTTTGACAGTTTCTAGCCAATCCCTTATTTGATAATTAGGAGAATATGCGAACAACAAACGTGAGATTCACCGAAGCAAAGAGCACACAAACAACATTGACAATTGATAGTTGAATGAAGGCAAATAATTGAAGGATTAAACATTTGAAATTATAACAAACTACTAGTCTACAGCAACACATTCACTCTCAGTTAATGGAATTGATTTAAAATGCTAATTCCATAACAACGACTCTCAGAGAAATAGGCAACCTAATTCATAATATGCTGATAAATTCATAAAAAGCAGAGAAATTCATAAGCATTGTAAATCACAGCTAAGAAAAGCTTGCTCGATAGCGATTGTACAGTAGATAATACTGTACTCGTCATCTCAGAGTACATCAGATTTATCTGATTCGTTTGATGGACATAGAAATGGAATGTATGTGTGTATATTGCTATACATTCATGGATATATATATATATATATATAGAGAGAGAGAGAGAGAGAGAGTACCGAAGAGCAGAGAAGAGAGATGGATTACAAAGACAGAGACAAAGACAGAGAGTTGGATTCATACATAGAAATTAGCCTCACTGATTCTGAACCGATCGAAATCTTCATCAACAGCAGATCCAAATCTTTAAATCTTCATCAACAATTGATCAAAATCTTCAAATATTCATCAGAGTAGGAGTCGAGCAAGAGAGAGTGGAAAGTGGACAGTGAGATTTGAGCTAGAGATAGCGGAGAGTCGAAAGAGAGAAGTCGAGCGAGAGGGAGATTTTAAGAGAGATTTCACACACCGTTGGAGATAGATTTGGGAAATAAGAGTGAAAGACGATAGGGTAAGTTGTACATGATTTGGGGCTTCTTTTTTATTTTTTATTTTTAAGTTAAAGAACACAACTCGGGGTTAAGTAAAATGAGATTTTGATATCAAAATGATTTTTTTGTGACGGTTAAATAATCAGTCATAAAAAAAATAAACATAAAATGTCATTTTTAGTAGTGTCTTGTTCATATTTGAAAAATTACATTCCTTTTCCTATGATTTGTAATCTCATTACAGATTATTCCATTGATTGCTGATGTGATACCCTAAAATTTTTTAAATGACCATCTTGGCCTTTTTCGTACCATTTTTTTTCCTATCATCGTGATTAGATTTTATAACTTTTCATCATTAAATTCTACCTTAATATATTCTTATTGAATGATGATATACAAATATAAAATTTATATAAAATTTTCAAATATAATGATATAGCTTAATGGTGACATTTTACTTTAAAACAAAACCCATAAACATGATTTATATTTACAACAATATCACTATCACATCATTTTTATGATATTTTTTGTATAAATTTTTATATATTAATATAATTTTTCATTTTTAATCTAAATATATTTTAAAAGTATAAAATTTGTACAAAAAACTTTAAAAAAATCATCGGATACAACAAAATACGATAATGTATTGAATATATATATATATATATATTTTGTATTTGGTGAATTTAAAAAAAATAATAAAATATTATACTTCTTAAGTATATCTAGATTAGGTGTATCTAAAAAATAAAAATAAAAATCGCTTAAAAAAATTAGAAAAAATAAAAAAAAAACGAAAAAAATAAAAACTCAATTTTTGGTATGAGTTAAACCAAAGAAGATGATTGTTATTTTTGTTGAAATGACATTAACAAAATATTTGTATTATTTTATTATTTTATTTGTATAAAAGCTAAGGGGCAACTATGTCATTTTTATCTGATAGGGAGTAAGTGTAATTTTTCAAATGTAATGAGGGATCTGTATTAAACAAAAATCTCAGAAGGTGTCAATGTAATGTACCCTTTAATCTATTGCTAAGAGGGAAAACCCAACAATTTTTGTCCGGTCTTTATGCATATATATATATATATATACACTAGCGGTTGGGCACAAGCGATGCGTGCGCAAATCACTTTAGACATGCATTGATATAAGAGAAATCAACAATTTCTATTCATCAGAGTAGTCCTTACAACAGTATTACATGTTAACAACAAAAGCAAGTGCCCTATAGGCTTACAGCTTTCCAAGTTAACACTTGGTTACACAAAAGAAAAGTACTAACTCTATACAAAATAAGCCCGTGGCTTGATGTACATGTAATACAACAAAATAATCAAAAAGAGTTGTCAACTCCCATATCCTTCCAAGCTAAGTCCTTGGGGGTGGCATGCTACCTGTACTTGAAAATAATGTCCCATATAGGGTGAGTCAATGCCCAGTAGAGATATGCTAAACACGGTATGAGCAGTAATTAAGACATTAGCAGTTGATAAATGTTCGATTACCACAAATCAATTCATAACCCATTTCCATTACATGACCACAATGTTCATATTTCATTTCATTTTCCATTTCTCATCATTTTCTCAATTTACATCAACGGCTCAGAACCTGGCCAACCACTTATATGAGGCAGTGACTCATATTAAACGCTTCCCGTTTTACAATAGATAAACATACTAGTTGTATCAACATCTCAACAGATAAGCATACAAGCTGTATCTACATTTCAACAGATAAGCATATTAGCTATATCAACACTTCCAAAGATAAGCATATGAGCTGTATCAATACTTTAACTGACAAGCATATTTGCTGTATCAGTGGAGTCCATCCCCTATCTCCTCCCAAACAACATCCGGTTTAGAGGTCCATCTCCTATCTTCCCCTAAACCGTGGAGTACATCCCCTGTCTCCTCCCACACACACAACGTATATACACATAGGTCATATACACAATCAGTCAATACATAACGTTAATGTATTCTATCAGCCGTCATACTCTATGACATAACCAATTGATTAGTTTTAGTTTGCCTAATCATCATGCATTGTCTACAACAATCAAAACTACCCTTCACCGGTAGCCCAAGCAATTATTTCTAAACAGATAATAAAAGCTCCAATATATAAGGTATAAATGTTTGCAAAAGTGAGCGATTAATAAATCCAACTTCACCATCTTACAATATAATGAGCCAATTTCACTATTTCCATCTCAATTCCAAACAACAACATTTTTCCCAAATTAATTATATCAATTAATTTATACTACAACTTAGGGCTTTCTACCCCTTTTTCCAACAAGAACCCCGTGGTCCATAAATCAACAACCAACAACAATGACACAATTTTGAAGCCCAAAATACATATTTAAGAATCAAAATGACAAAACCCCCATTACACACTTCGAAACCCTAGATCCCAAAATCAAACCATTTAACCAAATGCTCAATAATCTAGGTTACAACCCATAGGAGTGAGTAGGAATCCCTACCTCAAATTTCGGAGCCCAAGGAAGAAGATGAAGAAAATCAAAATGCCCCAAACACCAAGATCCACGGATCAAAACGAAGCCCTCGACGATCAACACAACTTTTACAAAGGCCGAAGGAAAGGAAAGCACTCTAACTAGATCAAACCCTACAGAGAAGGGAGTTTCTAGAGAGAGACGCTCTAAAAAATGCTTTTGGGAAAGTAAGAGAGAGAGAGAGAATGTAAAAAGTGATTTCAAAATGCCCAGCTGCCAACTGATATACGACATTCCCGCTCGAGCGGAGAACACAACGCTCGAGCGTCAAGAACAAAAGACTAGGTCCGCTCGAGCGCATTAAAGCCCGCTCGAGCGCCAAGACACAGGAATAAAGTACATCTGCTCGAGCGCGAAAACCAGTCCGCTCGAGCGTAGATTTCCCCATCCCAGAACCTACACCAAAAATGTACTACCCGCTCGAGCGCCAACAAGCCCGCTTGAGCGCGACCCGCTCGAGCGCAGGAAACCCGCTCGAGCGTAGAAAACACACCTGTAGAAGTTTTGCAGGAATACGAAATACTGGGAGTGTGTAAACCCCGCTCGAGCGCAAGAAGACTCGTTCGAGCGGACCATCCAAAAACTGTGCAACAACAATGGGAGCCAAAACTCTACTAACCTGAATCAACCAAGCCCAACACATCCTAAAACTCAAATGAATCGATTTAAAGGATGACAACAAGACAATTACAACTATTAACTTCACGGAATCGAGTCCGGAATACAACTGAACAGTAAAGGGACAACCGGGATCGCTATAACCTCCCCTCCTTAAAGAATTTCGTCCCCGAAATTAAACACAAGTTTTCAAAAACGAGTTTTCTCCATTTCCAACAATATTACTACATAATATTAAACATTCCGACCCATTACCGGTCAATCTCATCTCTTTTCAAGAGGCATTTCACATTACACATAACAACCTGCATTATCAACATGCATTCCTTTGAAATTTACCAATTTTAACTCATTTTCCGCAATTCCATAACACATGCAACATTAATATCATGCTTGCATTTCCACAATAACTTCCATAAACCAAAACATTCATAATGTTTTACAACTTAAGACATATATAATGTTCTTAAAGTTCAATATTATTACAATATTTCGTTACATGATTACACATCAACAAACAAGTCCGGATATTTCTCACGGACCTCTAACTCACGTTCCCAAGTGGCTTCCTCCACTCCGTGATGTTTCCACAAAACCTTTACCAAGGGAATGGTCTTGCCTCACAAGACTTGATCCCGCCTATCCAAGACCCGAACCGGTCTCTCCTCATACGAGGCATCCTCATCTACCTCCAAATCAGTCCAATCCAACACATGGGACGGATCGGGTTCATACTTCCGAAACATACTAACATGAAACACGTCATGCACCCCGGACAACTGCGGTGGCAAAGCCAAACGATAAGCAACTTCCCCAACCCTCTCAAGGATCTCAAAGGGACCAATAAACCGAGGGGATAACTTCTCACTCTTCCCGAACCTTATCACACCTCGCCTAGGTGATATTTTCAAGAAAACATGATCACCTACCTCAAACGCCAAAGGCCTCCTCCTACGGTCGGCATAACTCTTTTGACGACTCTGGGCTGTAACAAGCCTCCTACGGATAAGCTCAACTTTCTCCGTCGTCTCTCTAACCAACTCCGGGCCCAACAAAGGTGCATCACCCACCTCGGCCCAACAAACTGGAGACCTACACGGTCGGCCATATAAGGCCTCAAACGGTGCCATACCGATACTAGACTGAAAGCTGTTGTTGTAGGCAATCTCCACCAATGGCAAGTGCCTCTCCCACGTCCTACTAAAGTTAAGGACACAACCTCGAAGTATATCCTCAAGGATCTGAATAGGACGCTCGGACTGCCCATCAGTCTGAGGGTGATAAGCCGTACTAAAGGTCAACTTAGTGCCTAAGGCACTCTGCAAACCCTGCCACAACCTAGCAGTAAAACGAGGATCTCTATCTGAGACGATCGTCACTAGGACCCCGTGTAACCTCACTATGTCCCGAATATACAAGTCGGCGAGATGATCTACCGAATCTCTCATGCGCATAGGGATAAAGTGCGCCGACTTAGTCAACCGGTCTACAACCACCAAAATAGCATCACTACCCCGCTGAGTCCTCGGAAGACCTACAACGAAGTCCATAGTGACATGCTCCCACTTCCACTCGGCAATAGGCAAGGGTTGCAACAAACCCGCTGGCCTCTGATGCTCGGCCTTCACTTGCTGACAAGTAAGGCATTTCGACACGAAAACCGCCACATCTCTCTTCATGCCCCTCCACCAAAACTGGCGCCCCAAATCACGATACATCTTGGTGCCTCCCGGATGCACCGCAAGACGTGAATGGTGAAACTCTCGGAGTACCTCCTCTCGGCAAGACTCCGGCACAAACAATCGATCTCGGTATCTCACACTCTGGTCGGGATACTCAGACAAACCCTTCTCAACCTTCCCACTAGAGATCTTCTCTCGGAGGGATTCTACCTCAAGGTCACCTCTCTGTGCCTCTAACACTCGTGTCACAAGTGTAGGCTGCGCAACAACAGAAAACAAGGCCGCAGCCTCAACGGATTCGCCCAGAAGCAAATCAAACTCACCAAGCGCCCCCAACATCTCCCATTCCCTGATGGCTATACAAGCTACATCACTAATGGATTTCCTGCTAAAGGCATCGGCCACAACATTGGCCTTTCCCGGGTGATAGTGCAACTCAAAATCATAATTCTCAATGAACTCCATCCACCTTCTCTGCCTCAAATTCAAGTCTCTCTGTGTAAACAGATACTTCAAACTCTTGTGGTCCGAGAACACCTCGAACCTCAAACCATAAAGGTAGTGCCTCAAGATTTTCAAGGCAAGGATCACTGCTGCTAGCTCTAGGTCATGTGTAGGGTAATTCTTCTCGTGTGTTTTCAACTGACGTGAGCCATAAGCTACCACTTTCCCCTCTTGTATCAACACACAACCCAAATCCTCTCGTGAGGCATCACAATAAACCGCATAACCCAACCCTCTCTCCGGGATAATCAAAACCGGAGCGGTGGTCAATCTAACTTTCAGCTCTTGGAACGACTTTTCGCAAGTCTCACTCCACACAAATTTGACTCCCTTCCGAGTCAACCTAGTCAACGGTGAAGCTAGCCTGGAGAAATCCTTCACAAACCGGCGGTAATACCCAGCTAATCCCAGAAAACTGCGGATCTCAAAAACGCTCTTAGGCTGCGCCCAATCTTGCACTGCCTCAGTCTTGGATGTATCAACAGACACCCCTTCCCCGGATACCACATGGCCTAAGAATTTGACTTTCCCTAGCCAGAACTCACACTTCCCAAACCTGGCATACAGCCTATGGGCTCTAAGCAACTCAAGCACCACTCTCAAGTGTTCCTCGTGCTCCTCCTCAGAAGGCGAATAGATAAGAATGTCGTCCACGAAAATGACTACAAAACGATCTAAGAATTCCCGGAAGATCCGGTTCATCAAGTCCATAAAGACTGCCGGTGCATTAGTAAGCCCAAATGGCATCACCAGAAACTCATAATGGCCATACCGCGTACGGAATGCCGTCTTCGGAATATCTTCCTCCCTGACCCTCAACTGGTGGTAACCCGATCTCAAGTCTATCTTAGAGAAACAACGAGAACCCTTCAACTGGTCAAATAAATCATCTATATGGGCATAGGGTACTTATTCTTAACCGTAGCCCGATTCAACTTCCGGTAGTCGATACACAGTCTCAAGGCACCATCTTTCTTTTTAGCAAAGAGGGCCGGTGCTCCCCACGGTGAAACACTAGGGCTAACAAACTCAGGCTGGGGCAAAACGATAAGGTGTCATAGAAATCGGCGCCGTGCCGGGCACTAAGTCAATAGAGAACTCTATCTCTCGGTGAGGTGGCAAACTAACGAGATCCTCGGGAAAAACATCCGAATACTCACAAACCACCCTCGGCAATACAATATGGGTCTCATCACACTCACCACTCATAAAGCTAGCAAGTAGACTACTAAGCTCACTCCGCCCTCGCGGATCATACACCGGTGGCAACACACTACCAACCCGATCCCCCAAGAAATGGAAACACTCCCCGCTCAAGGTACATACAGTGACCCTCTGGCGGTGCAATCAATAACTGCCCGGTATGACGATAGCCAGTCCATACCCAAAATAACATCAAAACCCTTCATGGGCATAACACAAAGGGAAAATGAAGCCTATGGTCGGCGACCTCTATATCACAACCTCTACATCCGTGTTTCAAAATCAATTCACCCCCAATAGGCGATACAACACATATAGGAGATGCTAATAGTGCCAACTCCAATCCAATACAGATGCAAATGCAGCAGACACAAAAGAATGAGATGCACCCGTATCAATCAATACACTAGCACACAGAGTTGCAAAAAGAAAGGTACCTCTCACAACTGACGGAACCGGTACCAGGTCCTGCGCGGTAACAGCATACACGCGCCCTGTAGGCCCCTGATCCACCTGCTCGCCTCTAGGAGCAAAAGACTGTTGCACAGACTGGGATGACGAAGCTCCCGGATTGGCCCTCGAGGCTTGCACAGACTGAGCTGGCTGATAACTCTGCGTCTGCCTAGAACCAGACGCTCCTGAAGTGGCACTCAACTGTGGGCAAAACCTCTTCAGGTGTCCAGGCTGACCACACTGATAACAAGACAAAGGCTGGCCCCTGCCCTGACTCTGGCGCTGAGGTCTAGCTGAAGAAGAAGCAGCTCGCTGACCCCCTCCCTTCTGCGGGCAAACCGAAGATTTGTGACCCAACTGGCCACATGTAAAACAAGTCAAACCTCCCTATTACCTCTCCCGGAGCCTGCACTCGGCACTGGGAAGGTCGATCTAGCCAAACCACCCTGACACTGCTGAGGGTTAGAACCCCTCTGCCTCCTGCCATCACCCTGGCCATCTTGGTTCCTCTTGGAACCTCTCTGCCCCTCATCCTCCTCCTGCATCATAATCTTCATATGAGCTGCAGCCTCCACCAAATGTCTATACTCTCGGATCAAAGACCCTCCAACCCTCAACTTGAGCCCACGCCTCAACTTCCGCTCAAACTCAAAGCAACGGCGTTCCTCGGACGCCACAAGTTCAGGTGCAAACCTGGACAAACTGGTAAACGTAGCCTCAAACTCGGCTACTGACAAACCATGCTGTTAAGCTGGCAAAACTGCTCCCTCAGCTTCTCCCTAGCAGCTGAAGATAAGAACTTCTCCTGGAAAGCACTCACAAAAGCCTCCACGCACCACCAACACGACCCTTCTCGTACTTCCACCATTGACCCGCATTCCCTTAAGCTGGAAGGATGCCAAGGTCACCTTCAATGCTCCGTCCTCGATGCCAAGCATCTCGAACGTCTTACTCATCTGTTCCAACCACTCGTCAACCTTAAGTGGCTCTTTCGGATCCCCAATAAACTCGTCCGGATTAGACCGGAAGAACTCCCTCTTCAAGAAAGAAGGCCCTGCCTCAACAACCTCATTCTCAGCTCTGAGAATACCCAAAGCTCCTGCTATCTCTCGGGCCAAGGCACTCATAGCCTGCTGACCCACTGGCTCGGCCACATTGGCCTGACCAACTCCCTCCTGTACTGCCGGAACGTCATCCGGTAAAGGTACTTCCTGCCTCCCAGGCCTACCACGCCTACCACCTCGTCCTCGTCTGACATCCTATTAAAGGTAACGAAGACGTTAGCACATTCATAAATGTGCCGAAACTAAACACTCGCGTCCAAATGCATGGACAACTGTAATTCACTCCACGTAAGCACATAAACACATAAGCACTTACGAATTTCATTCCCGGATAATGATAGTCCCGAGGCGTTACTAGAGTTCCGGTTAGAAACAGCATTGATCAAGTGCTTTTCCAACAAGACTCACAGAAACCCAAGGATCCAATCAATATCCTAGAAATCAAATCCCATACCCAAGTAGTCACATAAGCATGTTATCATATAAGCATACAACATTACATCTAAGTCTCTAACAAGCGAGACAAACCCATTGTGATACTAATCATTTCCCACGTACCCAAAGTATTCGAACCCGGTACGCTCTGATACCAAGTTGTAACGCCCTCAGAATAATACATAAAACCCATCACTTTAGACATGCATTGATATAAGAGAAATCAACCATTCTATTCATCAGAGTAGTCCTTACAACAGTATTACATGTTAACAACAAAAGCAAGTGCCCTATAGGCTTACAGCTTTCCAAGTTAACACTTGGTTACACAAAGAAAAGTACTAACTCTATACAAATAAGCCCGTGGCTTGATGTACATGTAATACAACAAAATATCAAAAAGAGTTGTCAACTCCCATATCCTTCCAAGCTAAGTCCTTGGGGGAGGCATGCTACCTGTACCTGAAAATAATGTCCCATATAGGGTGAGCCAATGCCCAGTAGAGATATGCTAAACACGGTATGAGCAGTAATTAAGACATTAGCAGTTGATAAATGTTCGATTACCACAATCAATTCATAACCCATTTCCATTACATGACCACAATGTTCATATTCATTTCAATCATTTTCTCAATTTACATCAACGGCTCAGAACCTGGCCAACCACTTATATGAGGCAGTGACTCATATTAAACGCTTCCCGTTTTACAATAGATAAACATACTAGTTGTATCAACATCTCAACAGATAAGCATACAAGCTGTATCCACATTTCAACAGATAAGCATATTAGCTATATCAACACTTCCAAAGATAAGCATATGAGCTGTATCAATACTTTAACTGACAAGCATATTAGCTGTATCAGTGGAGTCCATCCCCTATCTCCTCCCAAACAACATCCGGTTTAGAGGTCCATCCCCTATCTTCCCCTAAACCGTGGAGTACATCCCCTATCTCCTCCCACACACACAACGTATATACACATAGGTCATATACACAATCAATCAATACATAACGTTAATGTATTCTATCAACCGTCATACTCTATGACATATCCAATTGATTAGTTTTAGTTTGCCTAATCATCATGCATTGTCTACAACAATCAAAACTACCCTCCACCGGTAGCCCAAGCAATTATTTCTAAACAGATAATAAAAGCTCCAACAGATAAATATCAATGTTTTCAAAAGTGAGCGATTAATAAATCCAACTCCACCATTTTACAATATAATGAGCCAATTTCATTATTTCCATCTCAATTCCAAACAACAACATTTTTCCCAAATTAATTATATCAATTAATTTATACTACAACTTAGGGTTTCTACCCTTTTTCCAACAAGAACCCCGGTCCATAAATCAACAACCAACAACAATGACACCATTTTGAAGCCCAAAATACATATTTAAGAATCAAAATGACAAACCCCCATTACACACTTCGAAACCCTAGATCCCAAAATCAAACCATTTAACCAAATGCTCAATAATCTAGGTTACAACCCATAGGAGTGAGTAGGAATCCCTACCTCAAATTTCGGAGCCCAAGAAGAAGATGAAGAAATCAAAATGCTCCAAACACCAAGATCCACGGATCAAAACGAAGCCCTCGACGATCAACACAACTTTTACAAAGGCCAAAGGAAAGGAAAGCACTCTAACTAGATCAAACCCTAGAGAGAAGGGAGTTTCTAGAGAGAGAGGCTCTCAAAAATGTTTTGGGAAAGTAAGAGAGAGAGAGAGAATGTAAAAAGTGATTTCAAAATGCCCAGCTGCCAACTGATATACGACATTCCCGCTCGAGCGGAGAACACAACGCTCGAGCGTCAAGAACAAAAGACTAGGTCCGCTCGAGCGCAATAAAGCCGCTCGAGCGCGAAAAAAACAGTTCGCGATTCGAGCGTAATTTCCCCCTCCCAGAACCTACACCAAAAATGTACTACCCGCTCGAGCGCCAACAAGCCCGCTCGAGCGCGACCCGCTCGAGCGCAGGAGACCAGCTCGAGCGTAGAAAACACACCTGCAGAAGTTTTGCAGGAACACGAAATACTGGGAGTGTGTAAACCCCGCTCGAGCGCAATAAGACCCGCTCGAGCGGACCATCCAAAACTGTGCAACAACAGTGGGAGCCAAAACTCTACCAACCTGAATCAACCAAGCCCAACACATCCTAAAACTCAAATGAATCGATTTAAAGGATGACAACAAGACAATTACAACTATCAACTTCATGGAACCGAGTCCGGAATACAACTGAACAGTAAAGGGACAACCGAGATCGCTATAAGAATCAAGTCTTTAAAAGTCAAACTTTTTGGGGTTAAACATCTTCACTTTTCACTCCCCCTTCTCTCTCCCTTCCACTATTTTTTGCCTTTTGAAGTTTTTTAGCTTGATTTGATCTATTGCTACACATCTTTGACTCCTATTCCACATACAAAAATGTAGAAACACGACGAGGTCTTCCATTTAATCTGAACAATTGTCATTTTTCACCGCCAGTGACTTTTTCCAAACTTGTTTTCTTCTTGCTTCAAGAGGTACGATCTATTCTTAAACTCAATATGAGTTCGGTAGTATATTTGTGATGTATTTTTTAAATATATAGATTTCCACTGTTGTTGGATTGTTTTTTTGGAAAATTTGTTTTTGTAAAGCGAGGATTTGTCCAAATAGGATTGTTGAGCTATGCTTTAGCTACAAAAAGTTCATTTTCCACTTACAAAAAAATGTATATGAGTTTTTAAAAGTAAAAGGCCCTAATTTGGAGAAACCCTAAAATGTTGGATTATTAAATCAAAATGTAAAAGAGTGGTTTCCAAATGTTTTTTTGAAAAAGGTTGTGATTATGAAATTGGAGTTGATATATGTTGAAATGAGCTATTTCTTGTATTGAAATAGATTTTCAAAGAGGAATGGAGTTATGCCCTAAAATATAATTGTTGAGATTGTAAAAAGGAAAATGGAATAAATGTTGAGTAATATGAAATTGAAATGAAGATTAATGATGATAGTAGAGTTGGATATGTATTTATCACTCCCATTTGAGATTTTAGAAAATTGTAACTCTAATGGAATTTTATTATCTGTTTAGAGATATCTGTTTTGGGCTATCGGTGGATGATAGCTTTGATTGTTGTAGAAATTGCATGCGAACTAGGCAAGTCATGCATATCATGGAGCTTGTAATGGATTTGAAAATTGAAACTGTATTTTTGAAAAGAGGTTTTTTGAAATTCTCGCATTATGTTTTGGAACATTTGTATTGTTTTGGAAAAACAATATTTTGAACCACATTTATTGTGCTATTTGAAAGGATAAATAAAATGGTGAATCTGGAAAAAGGTTGTTGCTACATCAATTAAGTTAGCCTATGTGTCTACGGTGAAAGCCCCAAAAACCACACGTATACATGGATGCCAATACCATAGACGAAATTTTCGTAAAATGGCAATGGTAGTGCTTGTATAGCCTACGTTTATATGGGTCCCGTTTGACGGTTTCTCGTAAATGAAATTTCCGTGAAAGGTTGTATTGGGTTTGAGATTTACCTATTTTATTTATTATTTCGTAAAATGGCAATGGTAGTGCTTGTATAGCCTACGTTTATATGGGTCCCGTTTGACGGTTTCTCGTAAATGAAATTTCCGTGAAAGGTTGTATTGGTTTTTGAGATTTACCTATTTTATTTATTATCATATTCGTTTTGGAAATAAATAATTTTAAAACGGTCTTAGCAATGTAATTACTATTGGTTAACGATGTATTCATATTGGAATTGGTAATGAAATTGCTAGTTTGTATTGAGATACTTGGATTGACTTGTGAAAATGGATTTTATGTCAAACTAATGTATTGAATTCGAAAAATGTTTTGAATAAACGAAAGGTTTTGAAAACTGGGAATAAATAGTTTTTATTGAGAAAGCAAGTGAATTTGAGAATGCATTGAGCATATTATACACGTATGTATTGCATTCATGATCATTTGCACTGGTGAAGCATATTTAGTTTTTGAAATATTCCCTACTAGGCTTTATACTCACCCTACGTGGCTGAAAATATTTTTTAGGTATGCTTATGGGGATGTGGACTGAGACATTGAAGTTGTGCTTGGAATTGTGTACAGTGGGTTCCTTTATTTGTCGGCTAAGAGCCATTTATGTATTTGTTGGCCGTGTGTCATTCTTGTAAGGGTTACACTTTTGTATATGATGTAAGCCTTTAGACATCTTAATTTGATTATAACATCTTTGTATGTTTTAGTTACAGAGCATCCATTTGACTTAGATGTTATATCTAAGAATGTGTAAAATTGGAATAACACATATACTGTGTGCTTATATTATATATATCTGCATGAGTGTTGTTAGTGGTCGTCTATTGTTGGGTGGTTACTCACGTGGGCCGGACCTCATAAATCCGGAGCGTGACAAACAAACAACTTTTTAACAAATTACAAACCTAAGACTTTTATACTGTCAAAGAGATTTTAATATAAAAAATAAAATTTAAAAAAACAAATAAAAAAAACTAATTTAAAAATAAATAAATTTTAAGAAATATAGAATTATTTCTTATATTCTATTTTTTTTCTCTTCCCAAAGAACTTGATAACATAATGGAACTTTTCAGTGAAGAAAATAAAAAAGTATAATTGATAATTATTACACTTACAGTATAGGATAAGATTGCAATGTTCTTAAATAACTATAAAATTGCAAATTTTTGAATAAAAAAGTGATATTTTGCTGTGGATAGAGAAGTGAAGATGGTAAAAGTGAATTAAAAACTACAAAATAAAGCACACAAAATAAAAAAATTCAAACCCAAGACTCTTAGAATATTATAATAATAAAAAATTGATATACGCAAAAAAAAAGAAAAAAAAATAATAATAGTAGTGAAATCTATTAACATTAAAAAATAATAAAACCAAAAGAAGAAACTTTTTTTTTTTTTAGAACACTAAATTCTTTTTTTCTTTTTTTTTTTTTAAAGAAAAACACAGCAAAAAAAAAAAACAATTAAGAAAACAAATAAACAAATTCTTAAATAACTATAAATCCAAAATTCTTAGAACACTTATTTTCAAAGAGATTGATATACACAAAGAAAAATAAACCGTTACAATAAAACATATTTGATAAAAAAAATTAAGAAAACAAACAAATAACTTTTTAACAACACTAAAAGCTAAGACTCTTATACTGTCAAAGAGATTTTAATATAAAAAAATAAAAAATAACTTAAGAAACGCTGAATTATTTCTTATACTCTACTTCTTTTTCTTTTTTCTTTTTTTTTTTTTCCCAAAGAACTTGATAACATAATGGAACTTTTAATAAATAAAAGTATAATTAACAAATATTACACTTACAGTATAAGATAAGATTGCAATGTTATTGAATAACCATAAGAAGTGCAATGTTCTTGAATAGAGAAGTGATATTTTACCGTGAATAGAAAGAAGTGAAAATTATGAAAATGAATTGAAACTGCACCAAAAAAAAAAAAAAATTATTATTATTTTTCGATAGGAAGTACACCATGTTTTAAAAAGAGAAAGAAATCAAAATAAATAAATAAATAAATAAATGATAAGAGTAACTGATTGTGGCAGAGAAGAAGTCTAGAGTAGTATGGAACTATTGGGTTGGAGAACGTGTCTAGTTATAAATAAATGAATGATGAGAGTAACTGAATATGGCAGAGAAGAAGTTTAGAGTAATACTCATGATATGTTGTTTTTATCTACACTTATTTTGTTTTTTGCATTGCATTGCATTTATATTGGTGCGCCTAAGTCACAATGTTTGCCATCTGTTATTTCCTGAACGATTTGCCGGAGACGTGCTTGGAAAAGCGTGCCCACAAGGCTGACCGTTACGGGCTTTGCCATGATGGAACACAAACCTTAGATCGGGATCATCGTCGAGGCACCCTTTTTGACCAATCGACCTAGTTGTTTTCGGAAGCCATAGAGACCATTCCAAACTAGGACATGTCGCTCACCCGAATGTAGGTTGTTTGAAACTGTTTGCTTGCGTACGAACCCCTAGTTCTTGACGAAATTAGGACAGGGAAACCCTACCCACCATAGGGAGTTTTTGGCTCTCACTTGCTTGATATGTGCTTTTGGAGTGTAACTCTACACAGAGAATGTATGTTAGTTTGTAAGTTGGGTATCAGTCTGAGGACATCAGTGTTTTGAGGGTATCAGTTTTGAGGCAGAAATCAGTGTTTAAGTGTAGTTATCCAGCCTATGATTTCAAATTGGGTTGGAGAATGTGTTTAGTGGGAAGAACATTCCTATGCTTGTTTTTCATTTTTCAGAAAAAACACTTTTCAGAAAATTCTACTTCTTATTTCCGTATTTTTTGTTTTTTACTGAATTTTTTAATATTTTAAGCAATTTTTTACTTTTTAGACACACATAACATAAATACACCTAAAAAGTAAAAAAATTGTAAAAAAATCTTTTAAAAATTCACTAAAATACCAAAAATACAAAAAAATTAATAAAATTCAGTACTTTTTTTTGTATTTTTTATGTATTTATTAATTTTTTTAAATATTTTTTCACAAATTTTTTACTTTTTAGATACATCTAACTAAGGTGCATCTAAAAAAGTAAAAAAAATGTTTAAAATTAAAAAATATTCACTAAAAAGAAAAGAATACGAAAACAAAAAACCAATTTTTTAAAAAAGTTAATCCAAAAAATTCAAACCAAACACACTGATTGGTGTTTAATTTCTTTTATTATTTTTTTTAAATCTAAATTCCATGCAGCATAAGGCTTCAAGAAACCAAATTAAAATTAAAAAAGAAATTATTAAATACATTTAATTTAATTAAAGAAAATTTAAATATAACAGAAAAGTACACATTAACAAGTAAAAATTAAAAAGTTACAGAAAGTACACATTAACAAGTAAAAAATTAAAAAGTTACTGCACTCAAGACAAATTAATACATTTAAATATACCTTATCACATACCTCAAATATACTTATTAGCATTAACTGTATATATATATATATATATATCCAAGTTTCACCTTCATTGTCTAGCATCATGGACAAAATCGAATCATATTAACATCAATTAACCCATGGGCATCGTCATAAAACATTTGATTTTGTGGTGATTTACTTCTTCCTCTGTATAGGAGTTGTATATAATTGTTTTTTTTCTTTAGTAGATTGGGCTTGTGGTGATTTTTGGGTTTAATAGTGCTGGTTATTCAGTTTAATATAAATATTTTTTATATTTGTAATTATTTTTTATTTAAAATAAAATAAAAATTTTAAAATATCATAAAAAAATTATATAGAAATAAATAAATAAATAAATAAAACAAAACAAGGTCATGTCTATCTCTCATAATTTGGCCAAAGATTAGTTAAAATGTGCCTAACTTGATCCAGACATCTGGCCATCTCGTAAGAGTTGGGGCCTAAGGTCAACAGCATGGCCCGGGAAAATGATAGGCTTGGCATCGGTTACCAAATAGCCCGAAATAGGTCCAACACTGTTGCAGTCATTGATGGAAATGTTAAGGCTCAAGCCTTGTTTGGGAATATACTAATTTAGTTAGTTATTTGGCTATTTTAGCATAGTTAAAGTTCTTGTGTTTAGGATGATAGTAATTTTTTTTTTTTTAGTTGATTTGACGGTTGTGAAAGAAAAAGTGAAATGATTATGGATTGGATATGACATTTTGCCTTATTGGCTATTTTAACCTATTTTATCTTTATTGGTTATTTTAGCCAAATAGCCTCTGGTCAAATAGGGCCTCAGTTTGGTTGGAAAATTTTAAAAGTGATTTAGAAAAAGAAAGAGAAAAAGTTTGTGACATTAGAAAAAATGTAAATATATTTCATTTACATTTCACATATCCTTTCCTTTCCCTATTTCAAATTCCTTTTAAATTTTCCAACCAAACACAACTTAAAAAAATAAAACTATTCGGGCTTAACTTGTATACGGCTTGTTAAAAATTCATTCAATATCGACTCATTATGTAAACGATTAAAACTTGTTAAGTTTTTAAGTCATGTTTAAATAATTTACTACTCAACTAGATGAGTTTATACACATTATAAAAAAATAAATTATTCAACTTCAATTCGTGTTCAACTTGTTAAAATTCATTTAAATTCGACATATTAAATAAATAAGTTAAATTTAAATATCATTTTTAAATTAATAAACTATTAAGTCAAACTTAAACAATTTACAACTCATACTTGAATTGTGAAAACCCAACATCGAATTACAGCCAATAAAATGCATCATGGCAAACGGCAACATGGATATGCATTCAAACAATTATTAAGTTGAGTTCGAAATATTATTTAATGATATATATATATATATATATATATAAATTTAAATCTCAATTTAAAAAAATTTGAAAGGTTTGTAAAGCTCATCGCATGTCCGTTTAGGTAATTGAAATTAGTCATTTTATAAGATCCTATACTTATATTATTTATTAAAAAAATTAGATCAATTTGATGTTGGAGATAATTTTGGCAATAATTAATTAAAGCAAATAAAATAAATAAAGTAAACAACAAAAATTAAATCGTACAAAATTTTCGTAGATTGAATATGAGATTGTGATTGAGACTACTGTTTGAATACTGTGTCTTTAAGACATAATTTCATTTTCTCTTATAGTGCTCGAGAACAACAGACGTCCTGTTTCTAGCATACAACGATCACCACAAGCAAAGATAACACTCTCTTTGATTGTACAACGAATCAAAGTTTATGCTTTGCACTCAAAACTCATAGATGAACAGTGTTTGAAAGAAAGAAAGGAATTTTGAAAATTCAGAATGACAAAATATGGAATGGAGACAGTCTTTATATAGGCTTGTTGGCACTTATTCGGTTTGAATAGAAGAGGCATGAAGGAGAAGATGACCCTTTGGATCACACTATTAAAAATAAAGAGATACCATGAAGGGTGAAGGGTTACACCTTTTCATTCGAATATAGTCCATTTCCATTCACCATTTTTTTTAACAATCCCCTACATGAATGCAATTGATGAAACGAGAAATGCAACAACATGCAAACTATGTGAGTACAAAATCTGGAAATATCCTACATAGGATAGGTAAATTTTGGCCTTAAACCTTCTCATGTAAAAGAATATCGGATTTACTAACTGGTCAATGAACATAATGTCTTGAACTGTTTTGCCATTGATGTAAATTGAGACAATAGCCTGTCACACAATTTTATTTCCGTACATAACTTGGTTTTATCGGTTGTGTCCATTTTGGCCAAGGACAATTCCTAGATTCATGAGTGCTTTAGAGAATTTAGCCTTTTCAATTCTTGTAGAACTAACCCAGTTCACAATCATATAGGTGATTTTCATTAAGAGTATCTTGGTATACCCCACTTGAATTTTCAAGCTATGAGTCTTATTAAAAGCAAAGCTTAACCTATTTATTGTTGCAGGTAATCACTATCTCATCCTAGAAATGGATAGGAGTTTTACTCCTCAGTGATTCTAATGAGTCATTCTTAATTCGGTTGTCCCTTTAAAGCTAGATCTTGTGATCTCCAGTCAACTAGGTTTACGATTACTCTTAAGTGATAGGCTTTAATTTCATTTCCTTCGATGATCGCAACACTTGCTCTCTGGTCAAACCCTTTGTCAACCGATCCGCTATATTTTCTTTTGACCTTATAAACTCAATCGAAATTATTCCATTAGAGAGCAGTTACCTAATGGTGTTATGTCTATGACGAATGTGACGAGACTCACCATTATACATATGATTCTTTTCTTGCTTTGTCTAAAGCAATAAATTCATATTCGTCAGCGTCAGATATCCAATTAGCATCGCAATACCCTTCTAGGACCACTGGATATCTAGTATAGTACACCCTATAGTCATGAGTGTATCTTAGGTATCAAAGAATCCTAATTATTGCTGGTCCTTTCCTAGGTTGGTAGTGTATTTACTCAATTTACTTATTGCATGCACTATATCTGGACGTGTGCAACTCATGAGATGCATGTGAGAACCTGGATTTTTAGATAACTAATTAGTTTGATTAATAATAATATTAAGTCAGTTAACAGTGATTATTAAATTATCGAATTATAATGTTAATAACATCATGGTTAATACCAATATTAGATTCCTTTAAATAAAATTATTTATCTTTCTGTAAAATAAAAATAAATAAATAAAATAAAATAAAATAAAATACAAAAAAAAAAATAAAAAAGAAAAAAAGAGAAATCAAAATTTATGTTGGGCAGAGCAATTTGGCCCAAGCATGCCAATGCATGCCTTTGCTTGTTGCCACACTCCATGCCTACATGCATAGATGGCAATTCCAAGCCTTTGATTAAGGCAGCCACGGCATGCAGCAAACTGTAAGCTATTATCTAAGCTTAGATGATAGTTCCTAAGCAAACAAGAGAAGTAAAGTAAAATAATAATAATAATAATAATAATAATAATAATAACAAATTAGGCCCTCAAACTCCTATAATTAGGAGCACTATTCAGCCTCATTACACACACATGTAACTGAGCAAAACAAAGAGAAAGAGAGGGAGAGAAAGCAAGAGGGAAATGAGGGAAGAAAGGGGAAGAAAGGCCCAACACTTGGGATTTTTTTTTTTTTTTACTTCATTGAGGTAAAAATACTCAACCCCTATCCTCCCTTAGATGTTTTTCCTAACCTAATCTATACATTAAAAATATGCAAGAGTGTGTATTGATAATACACAAATGCTCAATGCATGTCACATTTGGATAAATTGATAATCTTATGATTATATGATTTCTGTCCTTCTTACAAGTATGGATTAGATGGTTTAGCTACTGATTTTGCTCTTTACGTGTTCAAGTATTATTCATTGTTAATCAATCTTGCATGCTTTTAAAATTGTGTTTACTCTTCATAAATATTATTTTCTGTTATCACTAATAAAAGTAAATATGAAGGGTTAGAGTTTCACATGGGAATAATAGTAAGAAACATTTTTTTGTCTTGCATGTGATTAATGGTGGATACAAAGTGTGTTTTTTCGCAAACTAATGAACTTCCAGCAAAACAGAATTTTAATCCGTATTGAATAAACCCTAAACAAACTCGTGAGAATACTTTCATAAAATCTAAGACTACTGGAGTTAGTTTAACATGTTTCCACGGTGCTAGAATATTGAAGAAAATTATTTGACAACGTTTCATGGCCTGAATATAATTTTAACTTCATTGCTGTTTGGAGGCAGCAGCAATGTGTAGACACCCCATTTTTGACCGTCCTCAAGACTTGGACATCACCGTTGGAACACTCGGTGATTATCCATGTTTGTGTTCGTTTGGAGTTCCCGGAGTTCTCGGCTGCGCGCGCCTTGCCTCAGGACCTCCGAACTCGACCGTTTGGTGTTTGGTTTTGCATCAAACACTTGTG
This sequence comes from Camellia japonica, assembly GCA_030407325.1. NCBI lineage: Eukaryota > Viridiplantae > Streptophyta > Magnoliopsida > Ericales > Theaceae > Camellia > Camellia japonica. The sequence goes on along the minus strand of JAPPVO010000036.1, from coordinate 151,051,938 downwards.
TTTTGCCTTGGAAGGGCAGGGAATGCCTTGTGAGGCATCCCCACACACCACCGGCAGTGGCTAGAGGCCACCGGCTGGTTGGTGTTGCCATCGGCACTATATTGTGCCGGTCGGCACTCTTTTGTGCCGGTCGGCAGTCAATTTTGGCAAATGACCATTTTGCCCTGCCGACTACTGTACAGCTGCTTTATCAGATATTTTTAGACAGCTGTATCACTTTTTGCTCCCCTCCATACACGTGTATGGAGGGATGAGCCTTTAGGCTTGCTTAACTTGTAAGTTTTGTGCCTATACAAGAGAAGCCTCTTCTCTTGACTCAAGGTGGTTGAAGTTCTTGAGAGACTTAGCCATTTTTTAGATAGGGGAGAAGCTCTGGTTTAGGTTAGAAATCCTATATCTATCCTATCTCTCTTTTCCTGTTCTTTTGTACACTAGGTGCTTTAGTTCATACTATTGCACACAAGCACCTAGTGTTTCACCTTCTTTGGCTTCAGAGGTTCTAAGGGCTTGTTTCAAGCTTCTTGACTGATTTGGAGCTCAAGGAAGCAACAACATCAACCTTTGTGAAGGTGGTCATCAAGGGTAAGAAACTAGCTCTTTTTACCCCATTCTTGCACTCCATTTTTGCCTAGTTTTGAACTGTTTTTGTGCTTAGTCTTTAACACATAAAAGTTCTGTTTTTAAGCCTCTTTATTGTTTATTAAGAGTGTTTGGTGGTTTGGGCAAGTTTGACCACCCTTAGGCCTTGAAAAGGCCCCTTTTTGTGCTATTTTGTGAGAGATCCGAGACTTTGGTGCTTGGCCTCTCCACCACTGAAATCTTGAGGGATTTCAGTGGTGGAGATGGTGCCTTGAAGTCTCCAAAAGGGGAGGGTCACCCCCTCTCCTTGATGTCCTTGAAAAGGGCAAGTTTTGGCCTCCAAAGGAGCACCATGTTTGGTTGTTTGTTAAGCATGTCTTGGCTGCATTTTATGTTTATTATGCCCTAATATGACATTGTTATAAGTTGGTTTTAGCACTCCTTGCATGTTTTGCATAGTTGCTTTGTAATGCCTCTTTGGTCCTTAACATGCCTAGGTTGTGTGCCTAATTTGAGCATGCTTTAGGCTTAGATTCATGAAGATTTTGTGCTTATTTTGCCATGTTCTAGCTCTGTCCATAGTTCATTTGGGTTGATCTTGGCATGCATATATAGACCCCTTGCATTTTAGGCTTGCTAGCCTTTGAGCATGCATGTGTAGCATGTGTTGCTTACCTCATTTTGATGGTTGGAACCATCTAGCATGTATTTAGTCCTTTGGTGTGCTTGTATGCTTGCCTTAGTTGCCTCTTTAGTGCTTCAAAAGCATGTGTTGTATGCTCCATGTTTTGGCCTTAATGCATGCCTTTGGTTTCATGTCATCTAGATGCCATCTAGGTGGTCCTTTAGACTTAGTTTTATGTATTAAAACTCTGATTTTAGTTGCTTAAGTATTGCCATGTATGGTTGTACTAGGTGTGGTTCAAAGCCTCATTGGCTTGCCTTAATGCTTGGACCATTTGTATGCCTTGTTTGGCTTGCTTTGTTAGTTGGTTTGGCACCATGTTTTGCATGCTTTTCAGAGCTTACTATGCATACTAATGGTCCATATTTGTGTCTCTTAGGTGTGTTTAAGAGTTGCTTAATTATGCTTAAGTGTTGGTGCCTTAACTTGTGCATGTGTGCATGTGTGTTTGGCCCTCATGAATTTAGCATTTTGGCCACTGATTTTAAGCCTATTTGAGTTGCCTAAGTCATGTGTAAGATCATCATTTAATTGGTTCGCATGCTTGTCTTGAATGCTTGCTTGAACCCTTTGCATAAGTATGTTGCATAGTCCATGTTGCATGCCTAGTTGACATGCTTAGGGTTGCATTTGCATTGTGCATGTTTGACCTCTTGAAGTGGAGTATGATAGAGGTTTAGCACCCTTGTTTGCTTGTTTGCATTGCATGCATTTGAAATCAAAGTTGCACTCTTGGTTCTTTGGGCCATCATGCATGGAAATGCGTGATTGGTGGTCCGGGAATCGAGGCACATGCCCCCTTGAGTCAAAAACATGATAAGGGGTGTGTGTAGTGCATAAATACCTTGAATCACATTGCCATGCATGTTGTTGTCCTCTGCTGCTGTGAGTTGCAGGTTTTTGCAGGCATTTAGTGCCGGCCGGCAGTGTTTAGTGCCGACCGGCAGTAAACAAGCTGCCGATGGATGAATTTTGTGCCGGTGGCCTCCTCCTTCAGCCGGTGGTGCTCTACCCCAGCCGGTGGTACTCCCAGTGCCCTGAGAGGTACTTCTGGGACTTTGGAAATTTTCTGAGGAGGAGAGCAGAGGAAATAGAGGCAATCCGTGCATGGTAGTGCGGTTCCGAGCCAGTCCCGAGCGCGTGTTGCATCCGGTCCTCATCCCGAGGCGGTTTACTGCTTTAATTAGATTAATTAATTTATTTGATTAATTTAGTGAAATTTGTAATATTTTAATTAGCTTGCGTAGTTAATTAATTTGTATATTCTTTTTGGTCCCTCCGGGTGAGGGCAAATTTGTAATAAGTGTGTGTGAGTGGGTGTATGTCTCCCAATCCCCATTCCTTTCTTCCCTTTTATTTACCTGCTTACGATGGTAGATTAGGGCACGTTTATTTTAGCATACCTTATGCAATGCATGCGTGCATTCATGCATTTGTTTACATGCACCGGGCTCGGTACATCATGCAAACTGCATTGCAATTTTCGATTCCAAATTGAATATGTGCTATTTATCGCATTTCACATGCCATGCCTAGGATAGCCGAGCCTGTCTAATTACATTTTGTATGTGATACATTAGTCATTTAATATGACCTAGGACATGCATGTCTGCTAACTAGTTTCTTGTTTTGGCACGGAGTACGATGTAAGTATTTTTACGCTTTAGCATATCGCATGCGTGTGAATGTTGCCATGACAGTATGCTTACCATGCGGCTAAGTGCTTACATGAGATAAACTGTTTGAATGCCTGTGGGTGGAGGTTGGATTGCTTGAGTTGGAAAACTCATTGAAATCCGTATTTTAGCCTACTTGCGAGTAGCAAATTCCGAAAACATTTTCAAAACGAACGGATATGCAATGTTTGTTTCCAAATTAGGCAATCCAGTCTATACTTGTTTGCTGCGCGCATAACATAGTAAATTCTAGGCTAATAATTGGAATAAGAGCATGTAATGTTTTCAAAATCGGATATCACGGTTAGTAGAGGCCGGTCTTCGGACCGGGCGAAAGGGGGTGCTCATAGCTGACCTTCCCCGATCGTACCCAAGCTCCCGAGCCAAGACATTTGGTGATGACGGACACGTGGCCTTCGGCACCGAGTCAGGGTTTCCTAAATTCCCCCATTAAAAATATTTAGGTGGCGACTCTGTAATCTGGCAAAGCAGTCCATGTTTGGCACTACTTTTCACAAAAATCTGTTTTTCTTCAAAACGATTTGCCAGAGTTGGACTCTTTGGTTCAGATTTAGAACCGCAACAACAAAAAGGAGAGTCCGAGCTGTAGCGAAGTCCCCGCGGGCATGTTACAGTTTCTGGCGACTCCGCTGGGGATGTTTAGAGAGCTTGACTCGAACTTTGTGATATCCTGTTTTGATTTCATTTATGTGTCTCTTTGCATTGCATTTGCATTGGTGTGCCTAGGACACCGTGTTGGCCATCTGCTATTCCTGAGCGGTTTGCCGGAGGCTTGTCTTGTCAAGGCATGACCATAAGGCTGACCGGTTGCGGCTCTGCCAGTATGGGAACACAAACCCCGGTTTCACCGGGGCACCCTTTTTTGACCATTCGACCTAGTGCATATCGAATCCATAGTGACCATTCCAAACTAGACATGTTGCTTACCCCGATATAGGTTGGTTTGAAACCGCTGTGTGCGTAGTGAAACCCTAGCTCCTGACAAAATAGGACAGGGAAACCCTACCCCAATATAAGGGTGTATTGGTTCTCTTTACTTGCTATGTGCTTTTAGGGTGTATCTCTGCAGGAACGCATATATCAGTTTGCAAGTTTGGTATCTCGGCCTGAGGGCACCAGTATCAGCGTTGTTGAGAATTCAGTTGTGTCGGCGGGTATCAGTTCAGTTTTGAACAGGGGTTCTGAGGAACAGTGATCAGTAGTAGAGTACAGTTGTTTCGACTACACCTGTGTTTGATCTGTTTGGGGCTGAAATGCTGCTTGTTTTTTTCCGTTTCAGTTTCAGAGATTCAGAGAATTGATCCAGAACAGTTAGTGTCTCCTCCTTGCTGAGGCAGGACTTAGCATGACGCAGAATTCAGAAGAGATCGTGGTCATGGGCCGCGTTGGATCAAGGAATCACCCTACGAGGATGAAAACACTGTTGACATGCCGCATCGCCCAGATTGCCGGCCGCGCACACAGTTTGGGGCCCCCAGCTATATCAGGCTCGTGAGCCTACTACTTTTGAACTGATGGGGATGATAGGTGATCTTCAAAGATCCGTGACGGATCTCGCCTATGGAATGTCAGTTTCACCACAGCCGCACCATACGTCGGAGGCTTTGTACCCCAGGAGCCCCCGTTGTTGGGGGAACTCAGCCAACCGGAGATGGCCTCCAGCTATGGCAACGACGCATCAAACCAAGTTCTAATCAGGCCGAGGCCAGAGATAAAGGCAAGATGAAGACAGATGCCGACCCTATCGAACAACTGCTGTGGGCAGTAGAGGCTTTGAAAGCCGAGGAATGAACAAGCAACAGATATCCGCAGTTATGTCAAAAGCTGTGGAGGATGCTTTCCCCACTCCGCCTGAGGGCAGTTCCAGTCAATCAGAGAATCGGGATAGGCCCCGTCATGCCAAAACAGTTCTTCCCCCTCCCAACCCTGCATCCGGAAGGATCAGAAATCCAAGACCGCACCCGCCGATCCGTTCGCTAGTGCATCTAGCAAGAGTGCTCCCCGTAGTAGCCCCGAGGGCGCAGGGTCTTCCATGCTCTCTACATGCCTTGTCCAAGGCACTTTTGATTTTGCCAAAAGGGGCACCTTAAACCCCTGGAGCCCCGGCCCCTCCCGAAGAATCTCCCTGCCACACATGATGCTGCTCAGTACTGTGCGTACCACCAGCAGACAGGCCATGCCCGACAATTGTTTTCGCCTCCGTCATGAGGTGCAGGATTTGATTGACAACGAGGTTATCCTCCCGCCTACTTCAGCAAAGTCCGTCACACTCAGTTGTTGGATTTTGAGGACACAGATACTGCGAGTATGTAATCAGAAGGTGAACCGCCTGTGGGCAATGCTTGGCGCATTTTTGGATGTGGCGTTTGGCACGCATTTTTGGGCATCTATTAATTTCTGTAAATTCTGACTTGGGTGTCGAGTCAGTCTTCTGTTTTGTCTTGAGCCTGTCTCATTGTTTTGAGACATTCCTTTTGCTTAAGGGTCTGTCTAATTGTAATGAGTCAGTCCCTCTTATATAGAATACCAGGTGATTTCGGGGTTGTTGCCTCAAACACCGTTTGGTCTTATAAACAGTTGTTTTTGCTTTTTGAGTCTGTTTCTGTCAGGGAGCCAGTTATGCCAACAAATCTGAATGAAACAGCCGTGGCTATCATGTGCCGTATTTGTTGCTATTCGAGTTAGCCGTGCCAAAGGGTGTGAATGGAACGACAGTACATACCGCCTGCTCTCTCGTGCCTTGAACATCGTTATGATGACCTAAGCTTTTCATAAAACCCTTTTCAAACACTGCGGTGATGAAAACGAAGGGGAAGTAATTCCTCGGGTTTTGTAAAATTTTGATCATTTTGAGAAAAGGAACGCATGCTAAGCTTTTCATGAATGAAATCATGCTTGTCGGCGTGAGTACTGAGAAGGACCCTGGCCTGATCCAGACTGGTTCCACACTATCTTCAGCACGAGCGATTTGTCGCTTTCTTAAAAACTTTCAAAAACAAAATATTTTGTGCAGTCTCGCGAAGACTTGTGTGGAATCGCTCTTGAGATTGTGTAGCCCAGGATCGCTCTCGGCCTCAAGATTCGATTTATCTGTTGCAACCGGAATCCGTTCAGAACATTCAACGGTGCCATGAAACGCCTGTGTGGCCCATTTTGAAGCAGCCCTCGAGCAAGAGGCATCAAAGTCAGATCGAGGAGATCAGATCCCACCAAGCAAGGCTCGTGAAGCAACCGTGATGGACTTTCCTGCAAATCAACACAACAGTCACTCTCTGGATACAGAGAGGCTTCAATCTCAAAACCATTTGGCATGGGCTTGCTACACTTTTACCCTTTGAGAGGCTCGCTGGGCCGAAAACCCGGAAGGGCGGTCCAGGCAAAAGTTAGAGCAAAAAAAAAAAAAAAAAAAAACAAGAAAGAAGAGAAAAAAAAGAAAGAAAAAGAAATGAAAATGCGAAAGAAAGAAAAGAAAAGAAGAAAGAAAAAGAAAAAGAAAAAATAGCTCGCAAGGTCGAAAACCCGCATTGGGCACCTTGGCAAAAGTTAGAGCCTAAACAGTGAAGGTTAAAATACCCGAGTGTACCTTAACCGGAACTACGTAAGGCTTGATTCCCATGTTTGGGATACGTAGGCAACTTCATCCTGAAGTCCAGCCCCCAACGCTTCCATAGCGTCTCAGTCCATGTCATGGTTTTGATCACTTTTGCCTCCTCTGAATCCAGCGTCTCGACTGCAGCAACCCGGAACTACGTGATCAACTTCTTCTTGAAGCCAAACCACCAACACCTTCCAGGTGACTGTGTCCATATATTGATTCAAACCGTCTTCGTCTCCTCCGCGTCCGAGGGTCCGATCGTCGTCAACAAGGACTGGCTTACAGCATGCCGCGGCATCATCCAAACAAGGGGCAACTTTCCGTTGCCATGCAGTGCCATAAGTTGCCCTGAGTTACTGTCCAAACTAGGGGCAACTTTCCGTTGCCTTATCCCCCTTTAAGCCAGGGGCAATTTTCCATTGCCTGCGGTCCGAGGTTGCGTATCTTGAGGGTAAGTTCCGCGCTCGTCAAGCGTTGATTGTTTGCAAAAATAGTTTTTGAAAATTTTTACTGAGGTTGACCTATTTTCCCGAAAACTATTTCATTTTTCAAAATTGGACCATGTTTGGACCCAGAAGGAGAATTTTCAGTGCTCACAGCCTGATTCGCATGATTTTCAAATCAAAAATCGAATAAGTGTGCTAATCTGACTCTCATTTTGATCAAAACTGTTTTAGGAAGAAAACAAAAAAAAATGGTCAAAGTGACGGACTAGGGGCACAGTTGAGTCAGGTCTCCTGTCTTTCCCCCGTCAACATACTCGCCAGAAGGGCACCCTATTCACCAGAAGAAATAGCCGTGAGCTAACAGTGTTGGGCGTGAACCCACAACTCTTCGTTTTCCTATCAACCACTCCGGGGAGGGATGAAAAATGAGAGAATAAAGAATAGAGAGGTGTAAGCGGAGAGAAAAGTAAGAAAAGGGTTTTGAGAGAAAAACCGAGCCTGAGGGCCGAGTGATGTGAGTATCACAAATCAGAAAGGGTGGGAAATAATACCCGGAGGAACTGGCTCCCGAGATTCGAGGTCTCCTTTTGTAAACATGTCCGTGTGTCGTGTCTTTTGATTTGTCGGTTTCGGTTTTGCTTTTGAGTCTTTTCCGAGTGTGTCTCGTTGTGTTTAGGTCGTGTGCCTTTTGTTTCTCTGTTTGAGTCTGTCTCGCTGTGTTCTGTGGTAGGCTCGATACCCTGGTTGAAAACCCTTCTTTATTTCAAAAAATCGTTTGTGCTCAGGATGCTGTGCCATTCTCTACATTCGTGCGAAGCAAGAGAAGAAAAGGAAATTTGGGACATCCGAGTGTGTTTCAACTTCAACCGTTTCAGTTTTCTGATCCGTCTTGTCAGATTGGGTTATTTGTTCAGGGTTTGCTGTGTGCAGATGAGCCGAGAGCTGTGTTATGAGCTGTATGCAGATCCCAGTAGAGTATGGGCTGTATTTAGTTCAAGCAGTGGTTTTGGACTGTATTTAGTTCAAGCAGTGGTTTGTATGAGTTGTTTGCTGTTAGTTGGTTGGTTATCTGATCAGTACAGTGCGAATGCTCAATTTTCAGACAACAGATCAATATCATTTACATTTGAGGTGTAATATGATGCAATGCAGTGCAAGATGCGATATGTACAGATATAACATTCTTTTCAGACAAAAAGTTTGTTTCATTTCATATAATCTTTTTTCAAGTACAAATCTTGAGGAAACAAAAACTTGCCTACGGCAGTACAAATACTCTATCTACCAACAAAGGAAAAAAAAAGTACAAAAAAGAACAAAAAGAAGCCAAAATCTGAAGTAGCATCAATAGTCTCGCGCCTAAGGATCCGTCCTCGCCCTCTTCCTGGGCAGAAGCCCAGGAGCATCACCAGGAGCATCGCCGTCTGAGCCTAAGCCCGAGCTGCCCCCGGCCTCCTCCTCGGATGACTCCGCCCCCTCCTCAGACCCATCATCTGGAACTGGAGCCCGCGAGCTGCTCCCCGCGTAAGTATGCCCCCCTCTGGTGCGGGGATAGGCTCTGCCATCCCGAGTAGAAATGGGAGGTCCAGCTGGAGCGCCGCCCACCGGAGGAATCTGGAAGGGAGGCTGAAAAAGCATGAAAGGTGAAACACATCAGAATACTGTGAATGCCGTGAGCAGTGAATCAGTGCAGAATGCAGTGTATGAGTACAGTGTATGTGAATGCCGTGAGCAGTGAATCAGTGCAGAATGCAGTGTATGAGTACAGTATGTGAATGCCGTGAGCAGTGAATCAGTGCAGAATGCAGTGTATGAGTACAGTGTGTGAGTGCCGTGAGCAGTTTATCAGGTTTTTGCGCAGTACATCAGATTGTATGAAACAGTCAGAGAAAACATACCGGAATGCTGTAAAGAGCCAAGATGTCGAAGGTCCGCTGCAGCATCCCCATCATGGAGGCATTCAACTCCACGGACTGCCGGGTGTACTCAGAGGACGCCTGCAAAAATATCATGCATCAGTATTCTGTGGAATATCAAATAAACTGAAATGGAATGACAATGCAAGATACGAAATGAAGTGATACATACCGGGGGCAATCGGGAATACCGGCCAACTCATGACCAGCTGGGGAGGAGCAGGGGATCTGAAAGGTCTCCCCACCCTCCCTCTGTATGTCAGCATAGTGGGCAGAGTAGGCCAACCGCCCCCCGTCCTCTCTGAACCCCGCCTCTGCCGCGAACTCGAGCCCTCCTCGGCGCTCCTCCTCCTCCTCCTCCTGCTCCGACCGCCGGCGTCGCAGGTCTGTCTCTCTCAGCTCGGCGACCACCACTCAGCGGCCGCATGATGAAGGTCCGGACGTACTCTGAGTAATCGCCCTCGCCTCTGAAGCCGTCCGCCTCCCAACACCGATGGTGTAGTCCGCCATCTGCTCAGCGGTGAAATGCTCGGTGTCCCTCATATGCTGTAGTCCGCCATCTGCTCAGCGGTGAAACGCTCGGTGTCCCTCATATGCTCAGGAGGATGCACCGGGACTATCTGCTCAGGTAACCCTAAGGTCTGACGCAAAGAAGCGCTCGCCTAGGTACCAGCCCGACAGACCGGGCCCTCCAGCAAAATCCGGTAAGCGAGGTCTCAACGGCGCCGGCAAACCGATCCCGCACCATCGCTGGCAGAGGAGCCCACGGCTGCCAGGTGATCTGAATTGAAATACAGTTTGTTATCTACTGGTATTGCAAATATACAGTGGAAAAGCGAGGCGTAAATGAAACTGCAAGTAAAACATACCTCGGCAGGAGTAATGGTGTCGAAGTAGCGACGAAAGAAGCGTGAAAGTCTCTCGCGGCCTCCGTGCATGCATCTCCCGTCATAGCGGCGTGAGAAGAGAAAGGAATGACTAGAGGAGTCTCCGTCTCCGGCACTGGCTCCAGCCTGGGAAAGTAGGCGTAAACCCATAACTGCAAGACAAATGTCGGAACATTTATCAGATAAAGCAGAATACAGAATAGAACAGAAATAATAAAGCCGTGTGTTGTGCAGTGTATGGAGCAGAGATATACCGTGTGAGCAGTGTATAGTAGGGTATGTGTGTGCCGTGTGTGCAGTATACACAAGTGTAAAGCAGATTACAGTGTGTGCAGTGTGCAGAGTACAGAAAGTATAGAACAGAAATGTAAAGCAGAAAAGGAAATGTACCTCCCAAGCTCGCCAGTAGCCTCCGAGCAACTGCCCGCTGCCACGGGAGACTGAGCTCATGTACCGTAAAGAGTGGCCAGAGCCGCACCCCCCAATCAAAACGCAAGATGTCTCGGACGTCACCAGTGCGCTGAGTAGGCAGAGAGGCACGGTGTTCGCCCGGTCGGCGAAGAGGGTCGTCCTAGCAAAAACATCAAAAAAGCCGCGTGCGTACTGCTCTACAGCGCCCTCAGGTCATCGAAGACGTCGCCACCAACGAGCGGACTGCACTCTGAACTGCACCTCGAACCAGGAGTAGCGGACAAATCGTCCATGTCGGTGTCGAAGGGGATCGGATCACCCCCTACCCCGATGCCGGTGAGCACCGAGAAGTCGTAGGGAGTCATCGTCATGTCTCCCGCCGCGGATAGGTGGAACGAGTCGGTGGTGTCCCACCACCTCTCTGCCATGGCAGCTAGAAGAGGCCGGCAGGCAGTAAGCCGGGTCAGACCCCTGCAAAAGGAACCGAAGCCCGCATCGTCCACGATGCGTCGAACCACCTCAGGAAGCTCCAAGTACCAATCTCGAGCCGCGACATTCCCATACCCGCGGATGGCATGGGAATCTCCCTGTTTTCAAGCAAATAGTTGCAAAGCAATATGAGATGTACAGTTCTGAGGAAACATGTTAAAGTCGATACAAATCTAGCATGTGCACATTTTTCAGATCCAAGCAGATATCAAGTTTTAGTGTACTACAGTGGACTACGGCCTGTGATGTGTCAGTGTGTTTGCGAGAGTCAACATACAGATATAGTGCATGTGCACATTTTTCAGATCCAAAGCAGATGTCGGGTTTACAGTGTGCCAGTGGGGTGAACTATAACGTATGATGCGTCAGCGTGTGTGTGTGGTTCAGTTTTAATAACAGCATACAATATGTTTTCAGATTAGGATAAGTGTCGGGTGTCGGTGTTTGCAGTGAAGTACGGTGTGTGCCGTGTGTTTGGGTGATTGAGACTAGTGCAGTGTGTGTGCATGTGTCCGTCTTAAACAGATATCAGTTGTAAGCATGATTGCAAATTGACTACAATGAACAGTATATCAGACCAAGCAGTTAAAGAACGGAAACAACTTTGACAGTTAACAGTTCTACATTGCAGAAAGTAAAACAGAGAAGAGTGTTACCTCGGAAGCACCGAAGGATAGGTGAGAGGTCGGCTCGCGCAGGAGGAGCTCCGGGTCCAGCGCTCGGTCAAAGCGCGGAAATGGCGAAGACCATCCGGAGGTAGCACATGAATCGCGGGTGGTACGTCGCCGGGTCGAAGGGACGCTCGTCAATGGGAGGAGCTCGACCCCGGGATCCATCTCGTGATCCGGGGGGAGTCCCGACGTGTGGCACATCGTCAGCCATGGCAATGGTGGTGAGAAAAATGGCCGGAAAAGCGGAATGTGAAAAGTCAACCGAAAAGTCAACCCCGAGCGAGCCGAAAATGGCCGGAAGGAAAATATAGAAGGAATCGAGGGGAACAAGTCCCGAAAAAGTGGAAATAGCAAAAGGATGCTCCGAAACGGAATTTTAATCGGTGGAAAATGTCCGAAACGCGAAGAAAATCGCGAATCCGACGACGAAACGGGCTTGGAACGCGAGGAAATGGAGAAAAGAGGAAGAGAAAAGGCTCTAGAAAGAAGGAGGAGGAAATTTCGGCGCACAAGAAGTGAGAAAATAGGGTTTAAGAGCCCTATTTTATAAAACCCGAGGCAAATTGTCAAAACTGCCCCCGATCAGCGATTTTTGGCCGGTCGACACTATTTTGTGCCGGTCGGCACAACATTGTGCCGATGGAAGTTTTCTTCAGCCGGTGGCTAGCCGGTGGCCACCTGGCCCAGCCGATGATGTTCCCACAGCCTTGTTTAGGCCATGTGAGCAGTTTTGGGTCTTCATAGCTCAAGAAAGTGCATCTCCGATGCTCAACCGGCCCCCGTTTTGACCTCGGACCGTGTCTTCTGTGCGTGGCACTCAGATTCAAGCAAGGATTGTATCCTTTTGTATCCTTTTGTCTTTTACAAGATTCAAAAGTTTTCCCGTGTGCATTGCACGCATCCATCACATTGTCCGGCGCGTCGCATCGCGCCGTCCTGCACGTCCCTTGCAACTTGCACCGTTTTGCACTTTCGTGTGGCATGCGTGTCATTTTGCACTTCATTGCATCTCGAGGTACGCGTGCCTCGTTTTGCATTTCATTTTCCATTTAATGAGGTATGCGTGCCTCATCTTGCATTTCATTGCATCTCGAGGTACGCGTGCCTCGTTTTGCATTTCATTTTCCATTCAATGAGGTATGCGTGCCTCATCTTGCATTTCATTGCATCTCGAGGTACGCGTGCCTCGTTTTGCATTCCATTTTCCATTCAATGAGGTATGCGTGCCTCATTTTGCATTTCATTGCATCTCGAGTACGCGTGCCTCGTTTTGCATTTCATTTTTCCATTCAATGAGGTATGCGTGCCTCATTTTGCATTTCATTGCATCTCGAGGTACGCGTGCCTCGTTTTGCATTCCATTTTCCATTCAATGAGGTATGCGTGCCTCATTTTGCATTTCATTGCATCTCGAGGTACGCGTGCCTCGTTGTGCCTCGTTTTGCATTTCATTTTTGCATTTCATTACATCCGAGGTACGCATGCCTCGTTTTGCATTCTCATTTTTGCATTTGCATCGCATCTTGGGGTATGCGTGCCTCACTTTGCATTTCATCTTGCACCTTCACTTTGCATTTCATCACACTATTTTGCGTACCTCATTGTTGCCCCGCCGGTCTGGCGAGACCTTAAACACGCACGGTCTAGGAGACCTTAAATCCTCGGGAGGTGCAAGACCTTCGGTGCATTAAGGTGTGCACCCCATTGCATTTTGCATGCATTCAATCGCGCTATCTTGCGCATCGCACTGTCTTGTGCACTCGCGTTGTCTAAACGCATCCGTTATTTTTGCGCATCACACCGTCCTGTGCCACATGGTCGGCGGGACCAAAACACGCACGGTCTGGCGAGACCTTAAAACCCGCTCATTTGCATTTGGCATGCATCTCAAAAGCCGCGCGTTGGCGCGCATTTCAAAAAAAATCAAACAAAAAAAATCATCATGCATCACCTGCACTCAAAAACAAGGAAACATGCATTGTCATGCATTTGCATCCCGGTCTAGGAGACCTTAAATCCTCTGAAGGTGCAATTCCTTGGTGTTTGTCGTGCCCGAACGACTTCCTGATGCGGTGAGTTCCTAGGAGACCAACTGGGACGGTGAAAACTAGAGTTTGAATGGCTTATGCCTAGAACGCAAAGGTTCGGGATTTCCGAGACTAAAGTCTGGTTTAAATACCCAGGGGGTGTACCCTCGGCTTGAAACCTGTATGGAAGCCCCATAGGTTGAGGCGTGTTTTACGCCTCAATTCTGGATACTGAACCAACCTAGTATGCCACCATCCCGTTGGAAGAATAGGGAAAACTGCAATCATGGTCATTGCATCATCTGCATTATCATGCATTTCATCCATTACATATTTGTAGATATTGCATTGTAGGTTGCATGCATTTCACTGCATCACTTCCATCTACGGCTTGCGCCTTTCCTTGTCGAGCTTGGTCTGGTATGTGCCTATACTTTTCACGTCAAAGCATAGTTCTGCTTGTGTATCGCGCCTATTCCTTGATGAGCTTGGTTTGAGGTTGCGGCACCATTTCCTGTGTTAGACATGGTTCGTATGCGTACATGCCCTTCCTAGGCGAGATACGGTTTGGTCCGCGTACCATATCCATTGTATCCATATCCACTTCTATTGCATCGTAGTTTGCATGCATCCATTGCATCACTTCCATCTATGGCTTGCGCCTTTCCAGGTTGAGCTTGGTCTAGTATGTGCCCCTACTTTTCACGTCAGAGCACGGTTTTTGTGTACGCGCCTATTCCTTGATGAGCTTGGTTTGAGGGTTGCGGCATATTTTCTGTGTTAGACGCGGTTCGTATGCGTACATGCCTTTCCTAGGCAAGATTCGGTTTGGCCCGCGTGCCATATCCATTGTATCCATTTCCATTGCATTGTAGTGTAATTATTGCGTCCGGCATTAGGATCATTATTCCCTCCTCAGCGGGTCGTTTCCCCACTTATGTCATTCCACCCAATACTTGTTCTTGCGTCCGTGCGAAGTACTCATAGATCAGACATCGTTCTATGGGAGACGGACTTGTTACCTCCATCAATCTATTTGACATTCGTGTGGTTTCGAACCGCTCATGATTGAATCATGATTCAATTGCCCTGCATGTAGTTTGCATTGCATCTAGTTTCAATTGCATTGCATATTAGTTGCATTATTCATACATAGTTTTGTATATTTTGCATATCATTTTGCATTCATCATTGCATTGTCATGCATGTTGCTAACAATATTGTACCTGCTAAGTTTGCTTTCTTTGCAGGCACGATATTGTATGTACGGCTCATTTGAGGCCGGTGCAACCGGACGAGCCGCACAGGTATTGTTATAACCGTCGCATGTGTGCTTTCGTTACAGCTTTCTTTTGCATGATCATAAGTTATGCTCGGCCTTTTGCATCGTCAGTTGCATCTTGCCCCCCGCCTACGGGCGCATACCTTATCTGCGGCTTGTATGCCTGTGTCTGAACTACGCTGGTTTGATTCCTAAGGGATACATAGGCAGCTTGCGAGTTCAACCATTTACGCTTTGTATGTTTGTCCAAGTCTTCGGCCTTGTCAAAAATGGGTCGTCTCTTGGGCTTTGACATTCACTCCCGTCATTCTTATGACTTTCGAGTTTCTGTCAAAGAGGGGCAACTGTAGACACCCCATTTTTGACCGTCCTCAAGACTTGGACATCACCGTTGGAACACTCGGTGATTATCCATGTTTGTGTTCGTTTGGAGTTCCCGGAGTTCTCGGCTGCGCGCTTGCCTTGCCAGGACCTCTGAACTCTCGACCGTTTGGTGTTTGGTTTTTGCACCAAACACTTGTGTTTTGCCTTGGAAGGGCAGGGAATGCCTTGTGAGGCATCCCACACACCACCGGCAGTGGCTAGAGGCCACGGCTGGTTGGTGTTGCCACCGGCACTATATTGTGCCGGTCGGCACTCTTTTGTGCCGGTCGGCAGTCAATTTTGGCAAATGACCATTTTGCCCTGCCGACTACTGTACAGCTGCTTTATCAGATATTTTTAGACAGCTGTATCACTTTTTGCTCCCCTCCATACACGTGTATGGAGGGATGAGCCTTTAGGCTTGCTTAACTTGTAAGTTTTGTGCCTATACAAGAGAAGCCTCTTCTCTTGACTCAAGGTGGTTGAAGTTCTTGAGAGACTTAGCCATTTTTTAGATAGGGGAGAAGCTCTGGTTTAGGTTAGAAATCCTATATCTATCCTATCTCTCTTTTCCTTGTTCATTTTTGTACACTAGGTGCTTTAGTTCATACTATTGCACACAAGCACCTAGTGTTTCACCTTTCTTTGGCTTCAGAGGTTCTAAGGGCTTGTTTTCAAGCTTCTTGACTGATTTGGAGCTCAAGGAAGCAACAACATCAACCTTTGTGAAGGTGGTCATCAAGGGTAAGAAACTAGCTCTTTTTACCCCATTCTTGCACTCCATTTTTGCCTAGTTTAAACTGTTTTTGTGCTTAGTCTTTAACACATAAAAGTGTTTTTTAAGCCTCTTTATTGTTTATTAAGAGTGTTTGGTGGTTTGGGCAAGTTTGACCACCCTTAGGCCTTGAAAAAGCCCCTTTTTGTGCTATTTTGTGAGAGATCCGAGACTTTGGTGCTTGGGCCTCTCCACCACTGAAATCTTGAGGGATTTCAGTGGTGGAGATGGTGCCTTGAAGTCTCCAAAAGGGGAGGGTCCACCCCCTCTCCTTGATGTCCTTGAAAAGGGCAAGTTTTGGCCTCCAAAGGAGCACCATGTTTGGTTGTTTGTTGAGCATGTCTTGGCTGCATTTTATGTTTATTATGCCCTAATATGACATGTTATAAGTTGTTTTTGCACTCCTTGCATGCTTTGCATAGTTGCCTTGTAATGCCCTCTTTGGTCTTAACATGCCTAGGTTTGCTGCCCTAATTTGAGCATGCTTAGGCTTAGATTCATGAAGATTTTGTGCTTATTTTGCATTTTTAGCTCTGTCCATAGTCATTTTGGGTTGATCTTGGCATGCATTATATAGACCCTTGCATTTGGCTTGCTAGCCTTTGAGCATGCATGTGTAGCATGTGTTGCTTACATCATTTTATGGTTTGGAACCATCTAGCATGCATTTTAGTCCCTTTGGTGTGCTTGTATGCTTGCCTTAGTTGCCTCTTTAGTGCTTCAAAAGCATGTGTTGTATGCTCCATGTTTTGGCCTTAATGCATGCCTTTGGTTTCATGTCATCTAGATGCCATCTGGGTGGTCCTTTAGACTTAGTTTTATGTATTAAAACTCTGATTTTAGTTGCTTAAGTATTGCCATGTATGGTTGTACTAGGTGTGGTTCAAAGCTCATTGGCTTGCCTTAATGCTTGGACCATTTGTATGCCTTGTTTGGCTTGCTTTGTTAGTTGGTTTGGCACCATGTTTTGCATGCTTTTCAGAGCTTACTATGCATACTAATGGTCCATACTTGTGTCTCTTAGGTGTGTTTAAGAGTTGCTTAATTATGCTTAAGTGTTGGTGCCTTAACTTGTGCATGTGTGCATGTGTGTTTGGCCCTCATAATTTAGCATTTTGGCCACTGATTTTAAGCCTATTTGAGTTGCCTAAGTCATGTAAGATCATCATTTTAATTGGTTCGCATGCTTGTCTTGAATGCTTGCTTGAACCCTTTGCATAAGTATGTTGCATAGTCCATGTTGCATGCCTAGTTGACATGCTTAGGGTTGCATTTGCATTGTGCATGTTTGACCTCTTGAAGTGGAGTATGATAGAGGTTTAGCACCCTTGTTTGCTTGTTTGCATTGCATGCATTTGAAATCAAAGTTGCACTCTTGGTTCTTTGGGCCATCATGCATGGAAATGCGTGATTGGTGGTCCGGGAATCGAGGCACATGCCCCCTTGAGTCAAAAACATGATAAGGGGTGTGTGTAGTGCATAAATACCTTGAATCACATTGCCATGCATGTTGTTGTCCTCTGCTGCTGTGAGTTGCAGGTTTTGCAGGCATTTAGTGCCGGCCGGCAGTGTTTAGTGCCGACCGCAGTAAACAAGCTGCCGATGGATGAATTTTGTGCCGGTGGCCTCCTCCTTCAGCCGGTGGTGCTCTACCCAGCCGGTGGTACTCCCCAGTGCCCTGAGAGGTACTTCTGGGACTTTGGAAATTTTCTGAGGAGGAGAGCAGAGGAAACAGAGGCAATCCGTGCATGGCAGTGCGGTTCCGAGCCAGTCCTAAGCGCGTGTTGCATCCGGTCCTCATCCCGAGGCGTTTTACTGCTTTAATTAGATTAATTAATTTATTTGATTAATTTAGTGAAATTTGTAATATTTTAATTAGCTTGCGTAGTTAATTAATTTGTATATTCTTTTGGTCCCTCCGGGTGAGGGCAAATTTGTAATAAGTGTGTGTGAGTGGGTGTATGTTCTCCCAATCCCCATTCCTTTCTTCCCTTTTATTTACCTGCTTACGATGGTAGATTAGGCACGTTTATTTTAGCATACCTTATGCAATGCATGCGTGCATTCATGCATTTGTTTACATGCACCGGGCTCGGTACATCATGCAATGCATCTGCATTTCAATTTTCGATTCCAAATTGAATATGTGCTATTTATCGCATTTCACATGCCATGCTAGGATAGCCGAGCCTGTCTAATTACATTCTGTATGTGATACATTAGTCATTAATATGACCTAGGGACATGCATGTTGCTAACTAGTTTCTTGTTTTGGCACGGAGTACGATGTAAGTATTTACGCTTTAGCATATCGCATGCGTGTGAATGTTGCCATGACAGTATGCTTACCATGCGGCTAAGTGCTTATATGAGATAAACTGTTTGAATGCCTGTGGGTGGAGGTTGGTTGCTTGAGTTGGGAAAACTCATTGAAATCCGTATTTTAGCCTACTTGCGAGTAGCAAATTCCAAAACATTTTCAAAACGAACGGATATGCAATGTTTGTTTCCAAATTAGGCAATCCAGTCTATACTTGTTTGCTGCGCGCATAACATAGTAATTCTAGGCTAATAATTGGAATAAGGGCATGTAATGTTTTCAAAATCAGATATCACGGTTAGTAGAGGCCGGTCTTCGGACCGGGCGAAAGGGGGTGCTCATAGCTGACCTTCCCCGATCGTACCCAAGCTCCCGAGCCAAGACATTTGGTGATGACGGACACGTGGCCTTCGGCACCGAGTCAGGGTTTTCCTAAATTCCCCCATTAAAAATATTAGGTGGCGACTCTGTAATCTGGCAAAGCAGTCCATGTTTGGCACTACTTTTCACAAAAATCTGTTTTTCTTCAAAAACGATTTGCCAGAGTTGACTCTTTGGTTCAGATTTAGAACCGCAACAAACAAAAAGGAGAGTCCGAGCTGTAGCGAGGTCCCCCCGCGGGCAGTTTAACACAATGCTGACTTTACCAGGTCACCGTTTATTCCAAAAAATGAATTTTCAAGTGATTCAAATTGGAAAGTTATATTTTTAAGTTATCTTTCAAACGCCGCTGGTTTCATAATTTTTTGTTAAGTATTGAGAGAGAAACACCATTTTTTCCAAAATGTGACAGAATCTGTCCAGTTTTCTTATAAAAATATTTGACCATCTTCGGCTGGTTTTCAGCCTTCACACTCTTCTGGAAATATGTTCTAAACTCAAAACTTTAGCAAACCGTTCTGACCATGCCTCTTTTCGACACCGTTTGAGGCCCCTTTTTATTTTTCAAACCCGGATCATCTGTGCTGGAGGTTAATATAACCCACTGTCTCAGAAAACCAGTTTTCTTCCAAATTTTTTCTCTATTTCAATATCGTTTTTAGCCCTGGTATTCTTCTCATAATATTTTCCTAACTCGATGAACTAGTACCAGTTAAAATATTATAATGGTTGAACTTTGTTTGGTATGGGTTTCATATTTTTTTGTTTGACCATACAGTGCTGAAAGAACAAGTGTGTGAATTCTTAAGAAATTTTGTGATGATTTCTAAGTCATTCTATCAATTTATTTTGGTTGTCATATATGATGTGTTGTGCTATATAAACATTAGGTCACTATGGTTCTCAAACTAAAACTCACACATGCATAAAAATGTGAATTCGACGAAGTAATGAAACACGAAATTAAATCGATGATACATTAAAAATTTAAAAGTGATGGGGTGAGCCCGGTTTAGAAGCTTGCGCTAGTGAATTGTGAACCCTAACATGGCACGGGAAGGTATTTCGGCTCTTATCGGTGTAGGCGATATAAGTTGGTGGTGCGGGTGTCACAACATAGACCGTTCCTTGGGGCAGACCGTGATGTCACGACTCGGGTACGTAACCCTGGTGCGTGGCATCATTGGTATTTACAGCAAGTAACATTTGAATATTTGACCAAGGGGGAGTCAGAATTGCCCGTGGCCATTGCTTAGCGGTTTAGTGGAAATAGTGCTCCCTAGGAGTTACTGAAATTAATCCAATAACTAAATCTATGAGAATTTAAAAAGAAAAGTGTGCATTTTCCTTATGATGAATTACTGTTTCCGTTTGCCATTTATTTATTATTTATTTATTATCTACTGTTATTATTTTAATTAATGACATTCCTGTTATGCTTATTAAATGCTACCTGTTATTCTGTTACTACGCATTATTCATTAATTGTGGTATTATTATCGGGGTAGGTATTTCCGGGTTGTAGTATATTATTGAGCTCGTCGCTCATTGGCATTCTCGTTGCCCTGGCGTTTTATGCTAGGTACCGAAGAAAATGAAGGAAACACCGAGGCCTTGCAAGGCGACATTCAGCCTTGGTTAGCTTGAAGAGTCCCCAAGTTCCATGAACCATTTCTAAGCTTTCCTAGTTTTTCTCTAGTTTTCTTTTATATTTGTGTAAATTTTTTTTTTTTTGTACCGAGGCTAAGTTTTAAGTTTTATTAGAATCGTAATTTGAAAACTTTAAATTTCTGGGTTGTTAATTAATGGATGTTAGTGATGTTTGGTGGCAACGTTGACTTTAATTTCTAAATCTTATTATGATGTCCAAAAAAAATTTGGTGCGTCACAATGCATTAGACTTCTAATTATTAGGGAGTATTCCAATTGTGATATGCTTTCACTTTTATTTTTCATTGAATGAAGGTTAGCATCGATAGGTGTCTTTACATGACGGTTGTCGTGCTTATTAAATTTCTCAAGAATTTTGTCAACATAGTCAGTTTGAAACAAAACATATCCTTTAGATGTTTTAGTTATTTTTATTCCTAAAATCGCATATCTTACTCCCATATCTTTCATGTCAAACTTAGTATTCAACATTTCTTAGTTGAATTGATCATTCCACTATTGCTACCAATAATTAACATATTATCTACATATATGCAAACAATGACATAACCTTTCTCAGTGTTTTTAATGTAAACACATTTGTTACACTCATTGATTTTAAATCCATTTATCATCATGACGTTGTCAAATTTTTCATGCTATTATTTTGGTGCTTGTTTCAAACCATACAATGATTTTACTAATTTGCACACTTTCTTCTCTTTGCCCGGAATAACAAAACCTTCTAGCTGTTTCATGTAGATTTCTTCATTCAGATCACCATTCAAGAATGTAGTCTTTACATCCATTTGACGTATCTCTAGATTGTTTTAAAGCATCAATTACAATTAACATTCTAGTGGATGTAATTCATGTTATGGGTGAATACGTATCAAAGTTATTCACTCTTGCAGTTTGCCTATAACCCTTGACCACAAAGTCTTGCTTTGTACTTATTAATTGATCCATTCGGTTTCATTTTCCTTTTCAATATTCATTTATATCCAAGAGGTTTGAATGTCTATTTTATGGGCTCATTTCCTTCCACTATAATTCCCCGGTTAATTGTATCTACGATCTGGACCCTAATCTCATGTAGATCTTTGAAATTAAAAAGAGGGAGAACTATTATCTTCTATAATAGCTTATTATATAGATTCCTTACAACAATTTGAACTTGATCTTTTTCTGAAGGCTTGTTTGTTATCCTGGCTACTTTTGCCTTCCATATATTAAAAAAGGCTACAAAACTTTCCTTAGGCTCTTGACGAGTCACCTCCAATTCCCGGGTGATAACCTCTATCTATGTATTATATGAATATTGAACAACAAATGCCTCAATCATTTCCTCCCAATTCTATTTTATCTTATCTTCTAACGTAGCGTACCAAGTAGCAGCAACTCTAGATATGGTTATTCCAAACAAGGAAAGCTTCTGAGCTCGGGTTAGTCCTACGGGTTTGAGGATGTCCAAAAAGAGATGGATATGGGCAATTGAATCTTTGATTCTATCAAATTTGTCTATGTGCGGCATCTTGAACCTGTCCGGGAGTCTTACTATAGCCTTAGTGTATTCGTATTAAATGTCAGGGATAGAATTAATTCCTTGTGATTTCTTGAACATCTTCTCGAGCTTGGAAATTTTTGATAGGGCTGGGTCAAATTCATTCAGATCAAGAGGGAAAAGCCCTCCAACGAGCGGTGCCAGAGCCCTAGGAGATTGGACATGGACTGGGTCTTCCTATTGCTCAAACTCTTGAAAGTCTTCGGCCAGCGGAGGTTAATCATGAATTAGACAAGTGGGTGGAATGGGTTAGGTAGCAGATGCCCCAGATGGGTGTTGCAACCTGACAATGGTTTCAGCTTGAGCAGCAATGTGTGGTTAAGAGCATCTACAGTCCATTGAAGAGCGGTCAACATCTCTACCAGGTCGATAGGGGTTTGTGCCATCACCGACTTTGAAGAAGTGGGTTGATGTGGATTACGGGATGGGGAATAAGAATTCTATACTGGTTGTGATTGTTGGACTTTTCTCGTTCTGACCACTGGTTGAAGTGACACTAACACTATCTGTCCTTGGATCAAATCACTAATCTTACAAAGCCTACTGGTACGAGTCTAGAGAACTTGGGGGATTTAGGTTTCTTGGAAGCTATGATGACAAGATTGCCTAGCAAAAAAAAAAAAAAAAAAAATAAATAAAAAAAAATAAAAATAAATAATAAATAAAATAAAAAAAGAAAAGTAAAAAAAGAAAAACCCTAATTAGACAGTACCTTAGCTAAATCTTACCATTCAGACAAGATCATTGCAGAAACCCTCCCTACTTTGGCAGAATCACTGTACCCTACTAAAAACACTATACTCAAACCCCACAACTAGCATGCCTAAACCACTATTCTGAAGTCAAGAACCCCAGCATTGATCAAAGTATATAGCACATAATAGGCAGAGAGAACAAACACCCCTATGGTGGGTTCAGGTTACCTTCTCCTAGTTTGGAATAGATCTAGGGTTTCTCTATTCAAACAAAAGCATCACAATGTCCTAAAAATGGGAGAGTATCCTGTCCTAGGTTGGAAGGCACTATAGCTCACTATATGCAATGGGTAAGATTGGTCAAAATAGGTACCTCAGCAAGATTCATCGATATACATCTCACACCTTCCATTGAGCATTAAAAGGGGGATCAAGCGGTACATTGGGAATTCGGATCCAATGGTTGTGTTTCCACCATGACAGAGCTCATGACCGGCAAGTCATCCAGGATATCAGGTAGAAAACACAAGGATTTAAAGTGCACCAATGCAAATGCAATGCAATGAACATATATATAGAAACAAATCTCATATTTAGAATTCTCGAGTCATGTTCATTTAGTCTCCCCAGCAGAATTCCTACAAACTGTGGGATCTCCCAGATTGTGGGTTCGAGCACGCCCAACAGTTCGAACCCTTGGTCTAATTCCACTAGTGCAATGTAGAACATATGAGAGTCCAAATTTGGTAAATCTATAGAAAATCCACTAAACACAAGAAATGCTAAAAAAGGACTACATCACTAGACTTAGAGTCACCACCTAATCTTTTGGGAAAACTAAAAAGCCCATGACTCATGCCAAAGGCCACTGTCCATCATAACCAAAGTGTCTCGGCTCAGGAACTTAGGTATAAGGGGGGAAAGGTCATGAATTGAGCACTCCCGCTCACCCAATTAAAGATATGAGATTTATTACCAATATATGCTTATGTTTTGATTATTAATTGCTAAAAATTACTATATGAAGGAAACAACTATAAATTAGATCGCTTACTTTGGAATTTTTTTTGATTTCATGCATTTTTAGAAAAGAGTTTGAAAATATACGAGTCAAAGAAAAGATGAGTCCACATGCATGGAAACTAATATTATCCCAAATTACGCGAAATACCCTCCATCCCATCCAAAGAGATATATCAAGTAAGCATGTATCCACATGGTAAATAAAAAACATACACAATAGGGATGCAAATAAGGAAAAAAAATAGGCTCACCTAGTACTCCTCGACACAAGCCAAGCAAACAAGCGTTAGGAAAACATGCATGATCCTAGATGCAAGGGAACTAATGCAAAACATAAAAAATGCCATTAAAGACTTGGCTACTAAATATGACGTATGAATCATCTCAAACATGGGATAGTGCACATAATCACATAAGAAGTAATGAAATGAGAGATAAAATGAGCCAAGTCTTATGCATCAAAAATGGATGCAAAACATGGAGAATGATAAAGGAAACATGATGCCAAGATAAGGAAAGCTCTAAATAAAAGAGATAGAGAAGAAAGAAATAAATATACAAGTATTTATACTAAGAAGAAGCAAAATGACAAGAATAATGGAAGCTAACTACTAATAACACTACCTAATGAAAACACATAAGAAGCTACCAAACAATACTACATCATGGAAGCAATCAAGTGATAAAGGAAATGAAAATAAGCTCTATGGACCATTCTCACCATGGAAGAGATGAAATGATGGTCTTTCTTAATCACCAATAGATATGGAAAATCACATGATGACCAAGGAAGCAAAATAAGAAAAGATAACTACCATACTCATTATGGAAGAAGGGATAAGATGATAGAAGATTAATAATGATCATAGAAGAAACAAATATGTAATGGAAACTAAACAAGGAGTAAATGAAATAAATGAGTAAGAATCTACATCAACTTTTATGAAAAAAGAGCAAATAGACGCTCCAATCATGTTAGAAATGAGAGAGTAGATTGCAAAGTAATTTCTAGGTGGAAACCAAGCTTGGTTTCCAGGAAAATAGAGA
Organism: Camellia japonica; assembly: GCA_030407325.1. Classification (NCBI taxonomy): domain Eukaryota; kingdom Viridiplantae; phylum Streptophyta; class Magnoliopsida; order Ericales; family Theaceae; genus Camellia; species Camellia japonica. Next base: position 151,027,435 of record JAPPVO010000036.1, on the reverse strand, counting down.
GAAAACAAGAGAAAGCAAAAGAAAATGAGATTGAAATACACTCTAATCACCAATTTAAACCCATAGATCACCCAATTAATCCCACAAGACAATCCTAAAAGCTCATTAGAATGTAAGCAATGATTGAATTATGAAAATTAAACTTGTTTGGATGATGAAAAAATTAGTGTGAAAGTGATAGAAAACGAAAGAAAATGAAAGTAAACAAAACAATTATCAAAACAAGCTATAGGGTAGGACTAGAACCTTCTATACAAGTCCAAAACTAATTTAAATTACCAAAGAAAATCAGAAAATGGAGTGTTTGGGAGTGAGAATTCAAGTAATCCAAGCAATCCTATGGAGGGGTGGCTAATCCCTTTCACTATCCACAAGGCCCAATCACATGATAATCAATACATAATCTCAGAATTATATTGTTTGGCAAGAGAGAAAAGAAAAGAAATTGGGAAAGAAAGTGATGAGAACATTGGTGGACTTACTTCAATTGAAGAAGATAAGCCTCTTAATTAGCAATCCTTTTTGCAAGCACCCTCAAATCTTCTAAGCTTGATCTTCAATCTCTAGCAACTTGAGCTTCAATCTATGGTATTCAATGGTATATGTATAGGTGTATGTATATGTAGAGAGAGAAAAATTTGAAGATTTGCAAGCTTAAAGAATTTTGGGTGTTTCTAGGCTTAATAAAAATTATTCTCCCATTTCTTTCTTGAAGGAGAGGTGTTTTATATAGACACTGAGGTTGCTAGGTCTGCAATTTGCGCTAGAATTGTGGAGATGGCGCCTCTACATGCATGGGGGGACCATCTCTCCGAAACTGCTCTATTTCTTGACAAAATTGTTTGGCTAGCCAAAAGATGTCTGGCCATCTATTTTATGTCCAACTAGCCAGAATATGGCCGCCCAGACATAGAAGTTGTACATCTGGGCTTCTTTTGTACAACTGAGGCAATTTTGTAGGGAAAAACAAGATTTTTCAAGAGAATTTTCCTTTTTCCATTCATTCCTACTTTGTCCTTACTTTGTTACTGAAGTCACAACATTTTGATTTTGAAAGATGAGCTTGAACATTATAAAATGATTGGATTTACACATGACTAAAAACATTTTGGAAAGGCTTTTTTAAAGGTTTGAAAAGATTTGGCTAAACCGGTGAAAAGGTTGGGATCGACTTCTAGATAAAGCTCTTTGTTGAAGGGATTGAAGTGTTTGCGCGTTCTAGTCATTCATCATCGGATGCTTAAAGAAAAGGAGCCCAACTCTTAGGGGCGGTCAAAATAGGGTGTCTACACACCTACTCCGTTTGACTGTCCTGCTCTTCTAAAACCACCATCGACGACGGTGGAAGTGCGCTAAGGTGACTGCACTATTTGTTTGGGTTTTTAGTATTTTTTAATATTTGGTACAATAAAAAATGAAAGTCAATAGAAAACATTTGCGATAGTCAACGTAAAATAAGACTATGAGTGTTAAAATATGACCTCACAACTAGATCATATCTCACTCAAAGATTCAGAGAACAAAGTCGAATAGCACGTGAACTAGATGTGTCCAACACCTGCACAGACAAAGAAGAATACCTAAATCGATGGCTACCCACTAGAAGGGCACTCCAAGGATTTAGTTAGTAACTTCATCCCACAAAGATAATCACTTAAAGAATTCACTCACAAGTAAAAACTTACCTTAAACCCATGGGGGTGCGTGCCTTATATAACAAACTGTGCCCTTCTTACCCTAGAAGTCTTACTTCATAGGACTCTTACCCATTTTGAGGTTAACACTTATCTAGGACTCTTCTCTCCTTATTGGAATGGGATTAACTCTCACAAAAGTCCCAACTTATCCAAACAAAGAGTTTGTCATCATCTTAGAATCTGGCCCTTCTCTATATATCTCGAATCTTGGTGTGACCTGATCACACCTTAACTAACACTGCTACCCACGTGGCACATCTACTAACAACCAAGCTAGGTGGACAACTCTAAAATTATGTCTCCCACAAAGCCTAAAATTATGTCCCACAAAGCTTAATATTTTTTTTATTTTATTTTTAAAAGGTCAGAAACGTTTTTCAAACTAAAGTTTTACAAATGCCACCACATTATTACCGCCACTATCACCTCTATTAAAAAATATTTTTATCCAAATAAACAGAGCATAAAAGTGTGAAACACACTAATCGTTTGACATGTGTGTACAAACAATTGTAATAAAATTTGCTTGATAAAGTTATTCTTTTTTATTCTAATTTAAAGACAAAATTTTCTTTTTTTTTTAATTCTTAATTGATTTATTGGATGTTTAACAAGGAATCAAGTTTTGGTTTTTTTTTTGTTAGATTTGAAATCACGTTATTGTCAAAAAAGGTTTTCTTTACAAGTCACATTAACAAATAGTGTGTCATGTCCTTTTAATACTCGAGGAGGTAGCTAAAGGATAGCATGTCTCTATCAAGGAAATCGGCTACAGTTGCTTTTTAAATTTCAAATTCAAACTTGGATCTCTCATTTTGTGACATTAATCAAATGGAAAACGATATTTATTACAGATGTATTTAAATTTTTTTTTTATCTCTAGATAAATACAACAAATATTGTGCTGACATATAAGATTCCTCACAACTAAAAATAAGGGCGGAATCAAAAATTTGTCCGGGAGGGGTCAATATATATACATAAAAAAAACATTGAATTAGTTTTGGTATATTACTAATTGAATATAATTTTTTATATAAGCAATGCAAAAGAAATATTTCACGAGAAAAAGTAAAAATTTTGCGTTGAGAAAAATTATGTCATTTTATGATTTCTATTACAAAATTTATGAAGGTATTATGAAGGATATGCTGTATAAAAAGTTTATTTAAAAAAAAAACATATTCATATGTAATTAAATTGATCTACAGAATGAGAAATTATGGGACTAAATCATACAACTTGAAAAACAAAAATATTCAACAAAATAAAATACTAAAATAAAATAGTAAAAGAAAGCAAACCGAAGCTTGTGCGATACGACAGTCTCCTTAAAATAGATTCACCGTCTCAACATCGGTGCTGAAAGTATGTCGGCATCTGTTTCTCAGAATACGACAGTTAGAAACCGCTAAGTCAGAAACACCTTTGGTTAGCAACGGCGAATTGACAATGACAACACTCTCACACAGGAAGGAGGTATGTCGGCATCTGTTTCCCAGAATACGACGATTAGAAACTGCTAAGTCAGAAGCACATTTTGGTTAGCTCCGATGAATTGACAATGACAGCACTCTCTTACACAGGAAGATTATTATAGGAGCAGACTGACTGTATAATTTGAAAGCCAAACCAAAGTAATTGGTTTCCTTTTTAACACAATGAGGGGGGGGGGGGAGGAGGAGAGTCTTCCAACAGTAAATGCTGACTTCAATTCTGCAAAAATTGAAGAAGTAATGCACCAAAACTGATGGAAAATAAAACACCATCTTAAGTGTAGAAGTTATACAAAATATACACGTGTGTATATCAACAGCCACCAGATAGACCTTGCCCAAAAGAATAGGTTGGTGGACCACCAATTCGACCCAACCCAAACCTAACCCATTCCAGCAAGCCTCAAGCCCAAGCCCAAGCCCACGCCCCAAGTCCCAAGATCCATGACCCATGGATCCCAGACTCGGTACGGTTTGGGTGAGCAGGCGGCGCTGTAACATGCCCGCGGGGGACCTCGGCTACAGTTCGGACTCGATTTGTGTCGGTTCTTAATCTTGAACCAAAGAGTCCAAATCTGGCAAATCGTTTTGAGAAAAAACATATTTGAAAATAAGTGCCAAAATGGACTGCTTTGCCAGATACAGAGTCGCCACCTAAATATTTAAAAATGGAAAATTTAGGAAACCTTGACTCGGTGCCGAAGGCCACATGTCTTCATCACCAAAGTTGTCTTGGCTCGGGAGCTTGGGTACGATCGGGAAATGTCAGCTATGAGCACCCCCTTTCGCCCGGTCCGAAGACCGGGCCTCTACTAACCATGATATCCGATTTTGAAAACGTTATGTGTTCTTGTTCCGGTTATTAGCCTAGAATTACTATGTTATGCGCGCAGCACAAGTATAGACTAGATTGCCTAATTTGGAAACAAGTATTGCATATCCGTTTGTTTTGAAAAGCGCTTTGGAATTTGCTACTCGCAAGTAGGCTAAAACACGGATTTCAACGAGTTTTTCCAACTCAAACAATCAACTTCACCCACAGGCAATTCAAACAGTTTACCTCATATAAGCACTTAGCCACATGGTAAGCATATGTCATGTTAACATTCACATGCATGCGAGATGCTAAAGCATAAATACTTACATCGTACTCCGTGCCAAAATAATAAACTAGTTAGCAAACATGCATGTCCTAGTTCATGTTAAAATGACTAATGCATCGCAGGCAAGGGTGCAATCTAGAGTAGGCTCGGCTAACCCTAAAATGGCATGTGAAATGTAATCATTCGATACACGTATTCAATTTGGAATCGAAAATACAATGCAGTTTGTATGATGTACCGAGCCCAATGCATGAATGCACGCATGCATAGCATAAAGTATGCTAAAATGAACGTGCCCTAATCTACCATCATAAGCGGGTAAATAAAAGGGAAGAAAGAAGTGGGGTTGGAAGACATGCACACCACTCACACACGCCTTATTACAGATTTGCCCTCGCCCGGAGGGACCAAAAGAATATACAAATTAATTAACTACGCAAGCTAATTTAATTACAGACCCATTAAATAATTAAACGAATTAATTAATCTAATTAAAAAAACAGTTAAACCGCCTCGGGAAGAGGGCCAGATGCAGCGCATGCTTGGGACTTGCTCGGAATCGCACTGCCATTCATAGTCTGCCTCTGTTTTCCCTGCTTTGCTCCTCCGAAAAACTGCCAAAGTCTCAGGAATGCCTCACAAGACATTGGGGATACACCGGCTGAGGGGGAGAGCCACCGGCTGTGTAGGGATGGTCATCGGCACAAAATGAAATCCATCGGTTGAGGACTTATTGCCGGCCGGCAGAAAATGTTGCCGGTCGGCAAACAATGCCTGCAGAACCCTGCAACTCACAGCAGCAGAGGGAAAAACTTGCATGGCCATACAATTCAAACAATGTATGCACCAATCACATTCCTATCATGTTAATGACTCAAAGGGGGATGTGCCTCGATTCTCGAACACCAATCACGCATTTTCATGCATGATGGCCCAAAGAATCAAGTGTGCAACTTTAATTTCAAATGAAATGCAATGCAAATGACCCAATGAAGGGGACTTAACCTCTATCACACTCACTTCAAGAGGCTAAGCATGCATGCTCATGCAAGGTAACCCTAAGCATGCGAAGCTAGGTATGCAACATGGCAAGGCAAGTAATCATGCAAGTCATGAGGCAATGCAACTAATGAAAAGATGGACTTAAACATGACTTAGGCAACTCTAATTAGGCCCAAAATCAGTGGCCAAAACTAAGGAAACGAAGGCCAAAATGCACACACACATGCATGCAATCATGGTCCAACACCTTAAGCATAAACAAGGCAACTCTTAAGCACACTTAAAGAGACCAAACAATGGACAATTAGCATGCATACCAAACTCTGAAATTGCACAAAATAGAGGTGCCAAACCAACTAATTCAAGCAAGTAAAGCATGCAAATGGTCCAAGTACTTGAGGTAAGCCAAGAGGCTTAAACCAAGGTCAAACCCACCAAGCCTCACAAGGCTAAGGGGACTCAAAACAGGTCAAAGGCAGACCTAAACAACACCCAAGGGAACATAGATGGCATCTAAATGGCTCAAATCCAAAGGCATACATAATGACCAAAACATGGAGCATACAACACGAGCTTTCAAAGCAACAATGAAGCCTCTAAGGCAAGTATGCAAACATGTTAAGTGGACTAAAATTTCATGTTAAGTGGTTCCAAACCATTGAAATAATGCAAACGAGGCATGCTATACACTTACATACTTAAGGCCAACAAGCCCGAAAAATGCAAAGAGGCTATAAATGCATGCTAGGGTCGACTCAAACAACCTAAGATAGACCTAAAGCATGGCAAAATAAGCAAAAGCTTCACAAATCTAAGCCTAAAACATGCTAAAACAAAGGCACACAACCTAAGGCATATTAAGGCAATCACAAGGCATTACAAGGTAGGTATGCAAGGCATGCATGGTTATACCAAAACCAACTTAAAACCATGTTATATTCTGGCAATAAGCATGAAAAAAGTCATGGCATGGCATGCTCAACAAACATTCTCACAAAGGCTTCCTCTAGAGGCCAAAAATGGTCCCTTTCAAGGACAACAAGGAGAAGGGGTGGCCCCCTCCTTCTTGAGACTTCAAGGCACCATCTTCACCACTGAAATCCCTTAAGATTTCAGTGGTGAAGAGGCCCAAACACCAAAGTCTCGAAACTTGCACAAAATAGCACAAAAATGGGGCCTTTCAAGGCCTAAGGGTGGTTCAAACACACCCAAACCACAAAACACCCTTAATAAACAATCAAGAGGGTCTAAAAACAGAACTTTTTATGTTATACACTAAACACAAAAACAGCTCTAAGATAGGTAGAAATAGGATGCAAAAAATGGGGTAAAAAGGGCTAGTTTCTTACCCTTGAAGCCTTTCTTCAACAATGGTGATCTTGTTGCCTCCTTAAGCTTCAATCTAGCTTCAAAGCTCTAAAAACAAACCTCAAACCCTCAGTTTCAAGAGGATGGTGTGATAGTAGGTGTGTGCACACAAACTAAGCCTAAAAACACACACAAAGGCAAGAGAGGGAGAGATATAGATATAGGTTAGATACACTAACTAAACCCTAAAACCAGAGCTCTCTAACTCTCTTCTCCAACTTGTCTAACCCTTGAACAAGGGAGAGAAGGCCTCCTCTTATAGAGGAGCCAATCTTGTAAAGCTTACAAGGTAAGCTAACAGGAGGGCCATCCCTCCATACGCGTGTATGGAGGGGAAGCCAATGCAAGACAGCTGTGCTAAAAATATCTGCAAAAGTAGATGCACAGTAGTCGGCCGGCCAAAGATGTCATTTTGACAAAATTGATGGTCGGTCGGCCAAAAAGAGTGCCGGCCGGCAATATTCATTGCCGGTGGACACAAACAACAGCTGGTGGCCTCTAGCCATGGCCGGTGATGTGTGGGGATGCCTCACAAGGCATTCCCTACCCCTCCAAGGCAAAACACAAGTATTTGGTGCAAAACCAGACACAAAACGGTCGAGTTCGGAGATCCTGAGGCAAGGCGCGTAGCCGAGACCTCCGGGAACTCCAAACGAACACAGACATGGATAATCACTGAGTGTTCCAACGGTGACGTCCAAGTCTTGAGGACGGTCAAAAATGGGGTGTCTACAGGCGCGCATGCATACGTGTGGCAATTTTTGTATAACCAACTTGGATCACAGTTTTGGCCTGAGCTCATCATTGAAGCATCCATAATTCCCTTCCTTCAAAAAATTTGGATTCCCTAAAGGGCTCATGCCCTTATCAAAAGCTTGAGATTTAAATACTTGTCAATGCTTTCCTCTACAATCAATGTGGGATAGCTGGTTATACATCATTCCTAATACTTCATTCATGAGGCCAACTTTATGAGACAATTTCTTATTCAATTCTCAATAGTTTTTTGTCATTCTTTTTGTAGTATAAAGATCTTGTTAAAAGAATATAAACTCATTTGATCTCACCTCAACCGGTGGTTAGGATCTACTTTAATTTCACATTAAACTCACCATAAAACTATTTTTTCCAACAATCCCCTATATGAATAAAAATTAACCGAACAAAGAAAACCGGACAGTGTTTAACAAAAAAGACTCAAACAGAGACCACACAGACTAACCCTGCATCAGAAAGGTAGCTGTTAGCCTTGAAACTTTCCTAATGAAAATCTATCGGATTTACTGGCTAATCAGTGAACATGATGTCTTGAACTGTTTTGCCGTTTGTGTAAACTAAGACAATAGATCTCACACAAGAGTCAGTCCAACCATTGTTCTTGTTCTCACTAGTTGTTCGGTTTGGCGCTAGAACACTAGCTTGGTTTAGTGAGTGTTTTTAAAGAATTCGGCCTTGTTAATTCTTAAAGAAGCGGCCCCACTTGACACTTACATAGGTGACCTATATAAGGTATCTCACTATACCACGATTGACTATTCACATCACTTGGGTCATTAAAAACATTAGCTTATCCTTCCACCTCCACAAGGTATCAATGCATAAAGAATGGATAAGAGGATTTACCTCTTCAGTGACTGACCTGTTATACACAGTTAGGTTGTCCCTTTGAACCTAGATCTTGTGATCTCCAGTCAACTAGGTTGGGTTTTCCGTTCTAGTAACATTAACTAAAGGCCTTAACCTCATTTCTCTTGATGACGTTTCTATTAACTCTCGAGTTAACCCTTTGATTAACGGATCTACAATGTTGTCCTTAGACTTTACATAGTGTGATGACTCTGACCTCCGTATTATTTTTGAATATTATTTCATTGAGCACATTTGCATGATTATGTACTTAATTGATGCATATCTGTTTGTTTGTGAATTATCTATTTAACTACCAACTTAGAATTTGAAATTGAAGGCCTAAATGGATTCAGAAACTGAAATTGATTAATTCAATAGGTTAGTTGAAATATTTAAAAACCATCTGGTAAGTTTAGTTAAAATTTGATTCTGATCAAAATAATTAGAATAAATGAATTATAATGATTAAACTTAAGCCAATGATTAGTTTTAATCCCATTTGATTAGTTAAGCCTAATCAAATTATACATATATGTTAATCAAGCTTAGAGGCTCATTTACATCAACTCTTGAGTTGAAAATTAGAGATAGAGAGAGAGAGCTCAACACTTGTAGAGAGAGCGAGAGAGAAAGAAGAGGAATTCAAGGGAATTCAAGAGGGTTTGAAGAGGTTAAGCTAATCTAAAGCCAAATTCAAGATGTAGGTAAGATCTTTACCCTTAATTCATGTAGGAAGATGAATTCACCTAGTTATAGGATCATTTGCATGAATTTGAAGGAAAAGAGTTAGAATCACCATGAATGTAGTGAGTTTGAGTGAATTGTGTACATGCATTCATGGTTTTCAATATTTAAACTTAGTTTTCTATAAATTCATACATGCATGGAATTTACACAAGTTATTTCTTGAGATTCTCCATGATTTTACAATCAACATCTTACATAAACATGTTTTATAAAGAAAAGAGTTGGGTTTCCTACATGCATGACAAGAATATAGTGTTTTGGACTTTGTTTTGAAGAATTGAAAAAGAATTAGGGTTCATGGCTTCATAATTTCAAGTACTCATGCTTTATAAAGTGTTTCTAAGCTTTTGAGACTAACCATGCAAACTTTGAACATGAAAAGTGTTTTTGAACTTCAAACTCAAATCTGGAAAACTCAGAATTCGCCCAGTTCGCTTGAGCGAAGGATCCTTGGCTCGAGCTAACGTTGCAAGCATCCAGTTTTTTACAGAATTTTGGTTGTTGGCTTGAGTGACCAAGTGTGCCCTCGAGTGAACTCACGTTTCTTCATCACTTGGCTTGAGCAACCATCGAGTGCACATTTTGAGCATCCAGTACTTTTGTAGTCAAGCCACACCGCTCAAGCGAGCAAGTGTGTGCTCGAGCGAAGACCCAATTTTCAACAAATTTTAACTAACACTTATAAGTGCATATTTGCATCCTCATGCCCTTTTAGGAATTCTTTTGCATCATTTTAAACATCGTTAATCATATAACAAGCTAGAAACACAAGTAAGATAATCAAATTAAGATACGTTATCTGTTCCGAACGTGTTCTTTAATGTGTATCTGTGTTATGTGTTTGTGTAGGTGGTTAACCGAGGTTTAACATCAGTACCAGCCCACTGTGAGTAGTATCTTTGTAAATATATATTGTTGAACTGTAGATTTACTGCAAGAAGGTTATTTTTGAATGGTATTTTGATACAAATGAATGATTGTCTATTTTGAAATGTAATTGTGGCATCCTTAGTGTAGCCCTTGCCTGGGGGTACCAATACCATGATCCTTTGCTATAAGGCCCTCGGTCGGGGGAAACAATACTGTGGCCCTTCGTTAATAAGCCCTTGCTTGGGGGAAACAATGCAAGGCCCTTGTTATATGAGTACAGAGATCTGTGATGTTGACCCAAGTGGTCCTTTTGCTAGACCTATATGGTCCTTCGTTAGACCCATGTGGTCCCTTTGCTAAGCCTTCAGGCCCTTTGTGCACTATGAACGTACCACATATGATTATGGTTTGTGAACTTTGATACGACAAATATTCAGTTATGATTTGCTTCAAAACCATGTGATATGAATTTGTATTACAATAGACACCATTCATTTAACCTCTTTATACTGGTATTACTCACTAGGCTTTAGCTCACCCCTTCCCCTATATATATGTAGGCGAGCAATTGAAGCGTCAAGCTTAGAGCAACCTCAGGATTCCGCCTTTTTGCCAAGCCGAGTTGGAGTGCCTGTCTGTGATAGGGCGATCTTGGTCTTATGTTGAGCCAAGTTGTGTTAACCTTGTGAACCAAGTTATTTCGTTTAGTTTGCTTTTGTTTTTGGGACTTGGTGTGTTTGGATATTTTGTATAAGTGTTAAGGGATGGTTAAAGTTTTAATTACTTAGGAAATCTCATGTATGTACTGCTCGATGGACATGGT